>WNGS01147838.1:0-22478 GCA_020271785.1 Procambarus virginalis | reverse complement strand
CCCATACGAGGCAGCTCATATGGCCCATACGAGGCAGCTCATATTGGCCCATACGAGGCAGCTGCTATTGGCCCATACGAGGCAGCTCTATTGGCATATACGAGGCAGCTGCTATGGGCATCATACGAGGCAGCTGCTATTGGCCCATACGAGGCAGCTGCTATTGGCCCATATGAGGCAGCTCCTATTGGCCCATATGAGGCAGCTCCTATTGGCCCATACGAGGCAGCTCCTATTAGCGAAGCAGCTGCTACGCGATGTTCTGAATGTGTTGATGGTAAATGTATATGGTGTGTGTGACAGTGTATAGTGTGTACATATGTTGTAAATATACATAAATGAACATGAAACATTGGTGTGAATAACTGTATGATGGGAGGGGCAAAGTTGGCGAATACAATGTTGGAGAAGTGAGGGAGGGAGGGCTGGCTGGGTGTGGCAGCTCTCACTCGCGGTGTTCTGTGTGTGTTGATGGTGAATGTATATATTGTGTGACAGTGTATAGTGTGTAAATAGATTGTATATATACATAAATTAGCATGATACATAGTAAATATGTGCAGCATATGTGTACACAAGTGTCATGCACGTAACACAGTGTCTTCGGACAGTACGGATGTTTTACTGTCATATATAGTGTACGTGTTCACTATACATAGGATTAGCACGTAAAAACAAATAAAATGTATTTGGAACTGTGCCAAAAAAATGAACGAAAAATATTCGCGGCAACTCGCGCGCCCCGCCCCGAGCACCCCACCCGCCCCGGGAGCTTACGGCACGGAGCACGGGGAATGATGACGTCACGTCCGCCCCAACTTACGGACCCCATAGCAGCCAGAGTAGGTACAATTCGACCTTTTTTTTACATACCCATACTGAGGGAGGGTTTTTGACACTTTAAAAAGAAAAAAAATTTTTTCCAGAGAATTTATTTCCTGCGCACCACTGGGGTGTCATATTGGGAGGCAACGCAGTTAAGGGGTTAAGACTATTCTAAGCAAACCACAGGAACGTAGTATACCATTCAAATTGAATAGATAGAATACTAATGACCCAAAGTGGATAACAAAGGATTTGATGAACCTTATAGGTAAAAAAGAGAGCGTGGTACAAAAGGATTAAGAATGGGCAATTCAGCTTAGAACAGGAACTCGTACAACTGGTTAGAAATGTTAAAAAAAAGAGAAGGAAAGCAAAAGAAACTATGAAGTTCGCATAGCAGGGCAAGCGAAGACAAATCCTAAGTTTTTTTCAGTATATCGAACTAAGACTAGGGAAAGGATAGGTCCATTAATAATTAAAAGAGAGAAGGTCAAATAACGGATAATGACCAGGAGACGAGTAGTATTTTTAATAATATTTTTATCTGTATTTACTAAAGAGGATCTTAACAATATGCCTTCAGCCGAACAAGTCTATGTGGGTGGGGACGAGGACACGCTGACTAGTCTTATAGTCTAGCAGATACCAGGGTGGATGTAATAAACAAATAGCAAAACTAAAACCAAACAATCCCCAGGGCCTGATGAAGTGTTTGCCAGGGTGCTTAAAGAGTGCAAAGAGGAGCTTTCCGAGCCACTGTCTACCATATTTAATAACTCAATAGAGTTAAGCAGAGTGCCAGTCATGGAAGGTAGCTAATGTGGTACCAATTTTTAAGAAAGGAGATAGATCACTTGCGTCAAACTATCGGCCAATTAGCCTGACGTCTATTGTGGGAAAGTTACTTGAATCGATAATTGCAAATACAATTAGTCTTCATCTTGAAAAACATAAATTAACAAATGGGTCGCAACATTGTTTTACAAATGGCCGTTCATGTTTAACAAATTTGGTATCGTTTTATTCCAGCATAGTTCAGGCAGTTGATAGTGGTAAAGATTATGATGTTGTGAACCTTGACTTTAGTAAAGCTTTTGATACAGTGCCACATGAAAGACTGATTAAAAAAATACTCATGGTATTGTGGGTGCCATATTAAGTTGGATTAGGGCATGGCTATTCCAAAGGAAACAGTATAAATGGGGTTAAGTCAGAGTGGAATAATGTTGTTAGTGGAGTGCCTCAAGGCTCTGTCGTGGGACCTCTGTTGTTTATAATATATATAAATGATTTAGATTCAGGTTTGAGTAGCAACATTTGCAAATTTGCCGATGATACAAAAATCGGTAGGAAATTAACACGGAAGAAGACTCGCTGTCACTTCAAGTTGATCTAGATAGGGTTTGAAATGGTCAAATGATTGCCAGATGCAGTTTAATGCTGATAAACGTAAAGTTTTGAGGCTAGGTAATGATGATAGTTACAAGATACGAGATAGATGGTGTTGAGATTGCGAAGTCGGATTGCGAAAGGGATCTGGAGTTATGATTAGTAAGAATTTAAAACCAAAGGATCAATGCATGACTGTTCGTAATAAGGCAAATAAGACACTGGGGTTTATTAATCGAAGCGTTAGTAACAAAACAACTGGTGGTGTTTTTCAGCTGTATCTTGCTCTGGTTAGGCCCCATTTAGATTATGCAGTTCAGTTATGGTCGCTGTACTATAGAATGGATATAAATTCACTTGAACGTGCCCAGCGTAGGATGACAGTTATTTCCCCAAGTTAGAAATCTTTCTTATGAGGAAAGATTAACAAAGCTTAAATTGCATTCACTGGAAAGGTGAAGAGTTAGGGGTGACATGATAGAGGTTTACAAGTGGATGAATGGATACAACAAAGGGGATATTAATAGGGTATTAAAAGTATCAACACAAGACAGAACACGAAACAATGGGTGAAAAGTGGATAAATTAGATTTAGGAAAGACTTGAGTAAATACTGGTTCGGTAACAGGGTTGTTGATTTGTGGAACCAATTACCGCGTAACGTGGTGGAGGTGGGGTCCCTAAATTGTTTCAAGCACGGGTTGGATATGTATATAAGTGTGATTGGGTGGTTATAGATAGGAGCTGCCTCGTATGGGCCAATAGGCCTTCTGCAGTTACTCTTGTTCTTATATTCTTATATTTCTTCAGGGAGTAACTTGTTTTGACATTGTTAAGAATGTTGTTATCCATTTCGGCATTATTGACACCTTCATGGAATAACAACATCTTACTCTCTCACTCTCCGACACGTTTCCATTAGGTCGTGAAATATGCAAATATTCATAAGTCTTCAATGCTCCTGGGCAACCCTGGGATGCAAATAAATTGGAATGAAACAAGCGATTTAGATTTGGGACATTTATCAATGCAATCGACACTTATATCCTCTGCGTACTAGGGACTGGTAAGTCTTGTTCATTTTCCGGCCAACAATATTCATATTTCCGGCCAACAATAAATGTGGGAACTCTTGGACTCGTCCGCAGACAACACTTGTGTTGCCCGTTCCAAAGGCAGTTAACACTACCTCATCAAGAGCTCTTACTGAATATACTGTTTTTTTTTTTTTTAGATTCAGCTGCTCGAAACACAGTACCAAGTAGCACGGGCCATGGTGAGCCAGTAATTGGGTGGGTGTACTCACCTAATTGTACTCATTTATTTGTGCTTGCGGGGGTTGAGCTTTGTCTTTGGCCTCGCCTCTCAACTGTCAATCAACTGGTGTACATAATCCTGAGCCTACTGGACTCTATCATATCTACATTTGAAACTGTATATGAGTCAGCCTCCACCACATCAGTGCCGAGTGCATTCCATTTATTAACTACTGACACTGAAAAAATTCTTTCTAACGTCTATGGGGCTCATCTGGGTACTAAGTTTCCACCTGTGTTCCTTTGTTCGTGTCCCACCCGTGCTGAAGAGTTTGTCTTTGTCCACCTTGTCAATTCCCCTGAGAATTTTGTAGGTGGTTATCATGTCTCCCCTTACTCCTATGTGTGTGTGTATTCACCTAGTTGTTTGCAGGGGTTGAGCTTTGCTCTTTCGGCCCGCCTCTCAACTGTTTACTAACTACTACTATTCTTTCTCCCCCCCCCTACACACACACACACACACACACACACACACACACACACACACACACACACACACACACACGGAAGCAGCCCGTGACAGCTGACTAACCCCAGGTACCTATTTACTGCTAGGTAACAGGGGCATTCAGGATGAAAGAAACTTTGCCCATTTGTTTCTGCCTGGTGCGGGACTCAAACCCGCGCCACAGAATAAGAGTCCTCGTGCACACAGGCCCACCAGTGTGTGTGTGTGTGTGTGTATTTCTATTTCAAGAAATAATTGGCATAATTATATAAAATCTATTGTCTGCAAATAGGACAGTTTTGCGAAGATACTAGATATGACGTACAAACTACCATGTGATTACAAGGCAACAACATAACACTTTATTTTTTATATGTACAAGGTACAGTGGGCTTGTGAGAGTACAAAGCGTTGCTGTTTTTACATTCTTGTAAAGCACTAACATGCATAGCGTTTCGGGCAGGGCCTTAATCGAACAGATAATTTTAAGAAGGTATTTCTAGCAAAATTTAAATATCTGAACTGGTTATTGGAAGAATTTGGCAACGACGAGTAGTTACTTAAAAGTAAAATTTGAGGATTATCAACAGTTGTAGCGTACAACTGCTACATACAATTATGCTACAATATTGTATCATAATTTGAGTGATATTTCAAGGTATAATGCAGTAAAATATGCATTTAATATAACAGCCATGATAAGTTTATAGCAATGATTGCTCTGGCAAAGTTGTATGGCTTGGGTACATACATTGGGGGATTGGATAGCACAAGATACAGTGCGAGTTTTAAGCATTAGGTAGGAAACTGAGAAGATTAAATTAGGTATGTTTTGGTTCTGGTTTTGAATAAGGCAAAAGTTGGACAGCTTTTCAATTCCTTAGGGAGTGAGCTCCATAGACTAGGTCCCTTTATTTGCAAAGTGTTTACACAGATCATGTTTGACTCTGGGGATATCAGATATTTTTTTCTTGTATGATGATTATGGGTTCTGTTACATCTGTCCAGGAAGAGTTTCAGAACAGCATTTAAGAACAGGATTATGTAAATGTAAACGTCTGAAATCCAATTTCTGCTGGGTGATGGGCTTGAGGTAGTTTGCATTGATTGAACCCCATGCACAGATAACATATGGAAGACAGGGATAGATTACGTGTAATATAGGAAAATATCAGAGTTTGGAACGTAATGATTTTTTTAGAGCATACAGCCGTTTGAGAGACTTTCTTGGTTGTGTGTTGTATGTGGGTGCTGAAGTTCTCTCCTGTCTAAGTATAGGCCAAGGAACTTTCCATCATTTTATTGCTAATGTTAATGTGGAGGGAGCCGCCACGTGGTGTGGTAATGGGGTGATATATACTAAGAATGATAATTTACCTTGAACTGTAGTCGTCAGGGAAGGAAGGAAGGTGAAGCAATTCTCGGCTTCTCAGGGGAGGTAGGGTAGAGGGTGGCAAAGCCTCGTCAGTGAGCCAGTTAGTACATTTCTTAAGTGGTTGCCGGGTGGGCTTCGTCCATGCTGGGTCACGTGCAGTTCATCTATGTCCCTCTTGGCCCTCTCCAGGCCTATGCAGGGGCGCTACACGCAGCCGCCATCCACCAATATGCGCACAGTCCTGCCTATGATCCGAAATGTCACCCTTGCCAGGCTCTTTGAATGTGGTTTCCTCCACATTTCCCCCGTCCTTATAAAACAATTGGTATATCAGAGGGATCATGTTCCACTATACGTAATATGTCCTTATGGAAAATACCTTCACCTGCTCCACACTGATGGGTGGACTTGGAAACAAGGAAACAAAAAACACATCTTGTTTAACAAATGGGGCCTATTACAATTATTACCTTTGTTTCTTTGTACATTCTTCAATAAAACATTTATCTTTGCACACTACACACAGTTTCAACACTACATACACTACACTACATTTCCCTTATTTTCTCTGGCTCTCTGGCGGGAGGGAGAGGGGAGGGAGGGAGGGTGGGAGAGAGGGGGCACAGTAGGTTGGGTTTGCACGAGGGCTCAAAGGTGAGGGGGGGGGGTCAGCCCACAACCGTTACCCCCCCCCCTCTCCACTTGAACTTGTACTAAATTCACCTGAAATCAACGCCTTGCTATAACTGTGTCTGCAGACTTGCTACAGCAACCACAATAGCTTTAATGACTAGCACTCGCCAAGGGCTGTCCGTAGACACCCAGCACGACTGTGTATTTCTTAAACTTCTGCTCCTGTGCACGCCTACTATGCACTCATTCCAGTGCAAAAGGGAGCTGGAAAAATTCCTCTCCTGACACAGATGTGAGAGGGTGAGACACACTGAAATTTCTCAGGGCTCGAAACGAGCCACAATGAAGATTAGACATTCTTTGCTGAACATTCTGCACACAAATTAATCATTCTATAAGAAAATAATTTAGTTTCTCATTTTTTTGTGCATGGGCAGATAATCATGAATATCCATAGCCACATTTTAAGTGCTAAACAAACCTTAATCTATTAAAGTAACCAAGATTTATTATATACTGAATAAAATACTGTCAGTAATTATGGTTGCATCTATCCATTTTTAGCTACTGCTGCTCTAGTGAAAAAGTGAACCAAAAACCCTTCATTGTCAAAGCTTTTCTTTGCAATATGTATAGTTTGGAGAGAAGAAAAAACTGGATAAATGATTAAAAGCCCATACTAAAGTGCTCATACAAAAAAGTATGATTAAAAAATTAATCATGCAATACTCATACAAGATTACTGTAAGCTTAAAAACACACTAAAATTTTTCAGTGCTCGAAACGATGCACTGAATCTAATGTCACAGTGAAATATTAGACATTACCTCTTTGCATTTACATCCATATTATGTTACTACTAGTATCTTAAAATTGCAAGTTACGCTTCATAAATTAGTCTTCAAATTTTTCTTCATTACAATCAATGTTTGGTACAATACCATTGAAACAAATTTATTTTCCACCATTAAATGCATATTTAAAACAAAAATTCGGATCGCACCTTATTTTTGTATTGGTTGTTTCGATGATAAAGATATTTTTTCGATTATGTTCTTTAGACGAATCCAAGTTGGTGGCTGGTCTCATCGTTGGACAGTCATTACCGTACCACATTCGATTCGATTATCTTGCGCTTTTTCATATTTCTTAATCCTTAATCTCTCTCGATGTTTTTTTCATTGGGGCCAGGGTACAAATGGTCCAGAGCTCTAAATCTAAAATTTGATCAGGTTGTTGCCTGACCAACTTATGAGATTCCAGTACAGTTGGCTCTTCAGTCATTGGCACTTGTAATGACATAAATAATGATTTACACAAACATTGTATTGAAGAAAAGAAAGGTAATGCACACATTTTGGGAGCCTTGGACCTTACACTACAATATTTTTGACTTCGTCCCTGGCTGCAATTGCATTCAACGACACCACTTTGCAATAGTAGAACACGTAACCACACAAGCTCGGACTTACCCTGGACACAATGCTCATGTTTTAAGGGTGCACGATATCGAGTGAGGTGTCAAGCTGAGGAAGGGTTCTTTATGCATTGATTTAGAGTAGCGGCTTAGTATTGGCAGCTTTGGAACTGGTGTCTTGTGTTGATGCACCTCAAACGTTTGTGAAGTATACGACCAGGTTAATGTAAAACGCCGTGTATTACTACACTATAAACCAATAAAAGCGATTTCAGCGCTTTTAATACTCGGGGAACATGCATTAATATCAGCTCTAGATTTACAGCACATTCCATTTTTTTTTTTTTTTTTTTTTATTTTTACATGCAAAACATGCAAATTAAATACAAAAAAACAAATTAAGAACATAGAAAAACATTACAAAACAAAGGAAAAAAGAAAACCACCAGCCAGAAGGGCTGACAGTACAGTATAACAAATTTCAAAACTCGAGAAAGGCATTGAAAAGACAGTACAAAAGATAAACAAATGCAAAACAACAAAACACAGGAGCATGTCAAAACAGAACAGTATAAAACAAAAATCAAGATGGATAACACGCAATCAAAAGAAAACCATCGTTACATACACAACAACAAAACAAAACACCGGCCTGAAGGACCGAGAACAAAACAACAGAATGAACAAACGGAAGTATTACAAAAAATGCAATAAGAACATACACCACACAATAAGCCACACAAATTCAAAACAAAAACTAATACAACACGTAAGCATAAAATAAAAAACACATAGGGCACGTTAACAACATGAAAGTTAAGACATGAAGGCCAGACACACACACACCCAAACACCCGCCTCGCCACAAAACAAAGGGAGAGGCACGGGCACAAACTACCAGAAGGCAGACAAAACAGCCAGAAGGGCACACAGCACAAAAGAATACAATCACTCGTTTGCGCGGAAACGCGTCCCGAGAGAAGCGTACATGGTACGCCTCCCATCGTAACCACTGCCAAGGGTCCTGACCATCCACCGGGGACGCCATCTTATCCGGGACGTTGGCCACAAACACCCGCAAACATGGCACCCAAACCGTATCACACCGGAACCGAGTGACCGGTACATGGTCCCACACCTCATCGCCGAAAGGTAGCTCAGCAACCCGCGACCAGTGACCCGACGGCATCACAGACTTCGGTGACACGGCCCCAAGTGCCCAACGGTCAACCTCCGAGGAGGGAGCGTGGTAGAAGGCACCACCACAGGGGCACCAGCGCCCACGGGCACACCACCGGACGACCGCGGGGGAACCGAACCGCGCACATCTTTCCGTAAGGTCACCACCAGGCCACGCCCAGACCCACCATCCCCACCCACTCCGGCAGCGGAGGCCACCACTCCCCCCGCGGAGAAGGAACAGCAGGCACACCCGAGACACGGACACCAATGTCAGCAGGCGCATGGACGTCCGCCACCACTAACTGCGGAGCCAGCAACGTAACCGGAACCACTCCATCCACACCCGAGGCCTCACAGTCACTAAAGTCCCCAACATCGGCCCAGGTAGACGACGAAGGCCAGGATCGTTTGGGCACCGGCCTGAGATCGTCAGAGCCGGAAGCCGACCCAGAAACATGGGCACTACTAGCCGGACGAACTGACGTCCGCCGCAAAACGGCAGCAGCCTCGACCACAGGGGGAACCGGACCACACACAACAGGGGACCCCACAGCCACCCCAGCACCCAGCACAGCCGGGATCCGAGGCGAGGATGCAGGGCCAGGCGCAGCAGCTGAAGACAGGTGAGCAGACGGTGAGGAGGGCGCAGCAGAAAGGCCCACTGGAGCAGCAGGGACAGGAGCAGGAGTATCCACCGATGGCATCGCAACATCCTGAGGAGGGCCGGCGACATCCGGGGGAACGTCAGGCGACGCCGGGGTAGCCGCAACAACGAGCGGGTCGGTCACTGCATCCCCGGAGTCCTCGTCCAGGGGAAGCGGAGGGAAATCTTCTTCCCGGAATAGGTTGACAGGAGCAACCGGAGCCGCATCGCACCCGGCAGCCTGATGCCCCACCAGGCCACACCGGAAACAGGTCCGAGGCTGTCGGGCATAGTACACCCGGATGTAGCACCCCAGGAGCCGGACCGAAGATGGAATATCCGACCGCAGGCGCATCCCCAAGGTGCGAATGTTCGTCCGTCTCCCGGCATACCTCCCAGAGGATATCGTGTTGACCCTCACACTGATGACCGCTCCAAACCGCTGAAAGTAACGCCGAAGAAGATCCTCGGGAAACTCCAGGGGCGCCCCATGCACACTGACATAAGTCAGCGCACCACTCCGGTCGGATATGGAGACAGAGCCGGCACCACCCGGCATCGACAACGAGCGTCCCTCGTAACGACTGAGGAAATCACGGTATACTTCCTCCGTCACAAGCTTGATGACAACTCGATGGGCAGTCACAAGCTCAATACCGTCAACGTCCATCACAGGGACATGAAGCAAGTCGCACAGAACCACGGCTATTTCCGGATATCCAGCACGACCAGTGAACTCCAGGCCCACGGAGTTCACGCGCTTGATAGATGGAAGGGGACCACCCATGGTAAGCTCGCCACGTCAACACGCAGCCCGCAGCAACAACAGGGGGGGGGGCAGAAACTCCCACACCCCCTCTGGTGACGAAAACGGCAAACACCTCAAACCACCAGAGGCCAGACGACACGTCTGTACCCCACGGCAGCTCCAGGCGGACTCACCCATTCCACAGTTAGATAGGAAACGGGTGCGGGAAGTTTTGCGGATGTTCCCCAAATTATTTGCAACGGACGACGATCAAACTGGGTTGTTAGACAGAATTGAGCACACCATTCCAACAGGTGATCACGAGCCCGTGTATACGAGACAGTGGAGGCTCCCGGAACAGGCTAAGAAAACTATCAGAGATGAGTGTCAGAAGATGTTGAGACAGGGAGTTATAGAACCAAGTACTTCACCATGGTTGTCTCCGGTGGTGCTGGTGCGCAAACCGGATGGTAGTTACCGGTTTTGTGTCGACTATCGGAAAGTTAATGAAATTACAAAGGGGGACGTGTACCCCTTACCTCGGATTCAGGAGATTATAGATCAGTTCGCGGCAGCCAAGTATTTCTCCACTCTGGATGCTAAGTCAGCATATTGGGCCATTCCGGTTGCAGTTCAGGACCGTGAGAAAACAGCGTTCTCTGATGGGGTTCACCAGTTTCAGTTTACGCGCATGCCTTTTGGGCTCAAGACAGCCCCTTCATCGTTTCAGAGGGCTATTAATTTTATCCTCAGCCCTGTGTTGGGTAGACATTCATAAGCATACCTGGATGACGTGGTTATTTACTCCAGGTCGTTTGATGAACACCTTCGGGACTTGACTGAGACACTTTCATTGTTAGACAAGGCAGGTTTCAAATTAAATATCAACAAGTGCACCCTGGCATCTCAGAAATTCAAGTTTCTGGGGTTCCAGGTGAGCACAGATGGCATCCGCCCTGACCCAGACTCATGCCGCGCCATTGCTGAAATGCCCAGGCCTAGGTCAGCAAGGGATGTGCGCCGGTTTCTGGGAGCAGCCGGATACTTCCGCCGCCATATTGAGGGGTTTGCAAGTACTACAGCGCCTTTAACTGACCTTGTAAAGAAGAATGCTAAATTTATGTGGACATTAGAACATAATGAGGCTTATACTAAACTCAAAAGTCAATTAATTACAGCCCCAGTATTAGCTGTGCCTGACTTTGATAAGGAATGGGAGGTGCATACAGACGCTAGTGGTATTGCCATAGGAGGGTGCTTAATGCAGCGTGATTCAGAGAACCATCCTCACCCTGTGGCGTATTTCAGTAGAAAAGTGAAGGGACCGGAGGTTAGATACTCAGCAACAGACAAGGAAGCACTTGCTGTGGTTGAAAGTGTTCGTTATTTTGAGCCTTACCTATTCCAACGTCATTTTGTTATTTTCACAGATCACAGAGCTCTCACATATATATTTAAAAAGAAGACAAAGTGTCCCCGGATGTCCCGTTGGTCTCATGAGCTGTCAGCTCACTCATTTCAGATCCTGTATAAGCCTGGTCCATCTCACGTTGTGCCAGACACCTTGAGTAGGAACATCGCGTCAGTTAACGTAAATGTCAACATTGAAACTATTGCAAGTGATAAAATGAGAGAATTTCAAATGGGAGAACAGCGATGGAAGGAAATAATTGAATATTTGGAGGGTGGTAAATACCCTATGAAGAAAGGTAACTTTCCCCTGCAACATTTTGACCTGCAGAAGGGTGTCCTATACTATGTTAACGACATGAAAGATCGTGCGGTTTATCAGTTAGTCATCCCCGACGCGTTAAGGTCATCGGCCGTGAAACTCGCGCATGCATCTAAGATCGCTGGTCACCCTGGGGTCTTTAAGACCTATATAAGAGCAAAAACTTTATTCTATTTTCCTGGGATGGTATCGTATATAACTAAGTTTGTTAAATCTTGTGCCAACTGCCAACGACGAAAAGGTACCCCTAAGGTACAGGCGCCACTACAAGAGTTCCCTGAAATTTTTGAGCCTTTAGATCGTGTGGGAGCAGATTTGATTGATTTACATAGTAGTCATTCGGGTACTCGCTACGTGTTGGTTCTAGTGGACCATCTGTCCCGGTTCACTACCTTGGTTGCTCTTCCTCGTAAGGACGCGCAGACTGTTGCAGACGCTTTCTTAAGTAAATTTGTCACTGTGTTTGGACCACCTAAAGTATTAGTATCTGACAGAGGTCAAGAGTTCGTTGGTAACACTTTTAAAGAAGTTTGTAAAATTTTAGAAACTACCACAGCCCTCACGACTGCTTACCATCCGCAAGCAAATGGTATGACTGAAAGAACCAATCGTACAATTAAGGATATGCTAGCAATTCTTGCAGAGAAAGATGCTGCCACCTGGGATGAACAACTCCCCTATGTTCAACTAGCCTTGAACACTGCCATTCATCAGTCAATTAACACACAACCATTGCTGCTTTTCACGGGGCGCTCATGTAATTTCCCATCAGGTCTGCTTAACAGACACGAGATTGTGTACGGTGAGGATTATCCTTCAGAAATCCTCTCTAAAATGAGAAATGCTTGGAGGATTGCTGCTGAGGCTTCTAAAACAGCGAGGAGCCGGTATGCGCACTATTATGATAAGAGGGTTCAACCGTTGACACTTAGAGAGGGAAGCTTGGTTATGAGGTTAAATGAAAAGGCACCTGCCAATCAAAGTAGGAAGCTAGCACCTAGATGGCGTGGACCATACAGAGTAATTAAGAAGCTTGGACCAGTTAATTTCCTGATCAGGGGAATTTTTGATGACCAGGGTGACACAACTATTCATGTCAACAAATTAAAGTGTTACGTTGCCAGGGAGGAACTGGAACTGCCTTCAGCGATTCCCATTCCTGACCCTTCTGAGTTGACTGACCCAGCTGGGATTGCCCAGGATGGAGAGGAGGACCTTCTGTCAACTCTCATTGGTACCCAGGGTCAGCCTTGTCACCCTATGTTAACGAGGTCACGGGCGAGGCAGGGAGAGCTTCAGTAAGCTGTCTTGTCCTTTAGTAGTTTTATCAGAGTTTTTAATCTGGCAATTGTTTTGAGATTTTGTCATGGAATGTATTCGGAGATCATGCCTTACCTACCCTTGGGCTGTACCCTGTCACCAAAGCCCAGGGGAGAGTCCTTGCTTCCGCCAGTCGGAGTGTTAATCTGTCTTCCCCAGGTCTGCTTGTCCACACCGCTCTGTCCCCGGTACCTGCTACTCGTGAACCAACATTGAGGCCAGAGGGGTCACCCCTCTGGTACAGTGGAGAGGGGGTCACGTTACACCCCACCCCCTCCCAACAATCCCAGTAACCCCACCACTCGGTTACCTGGGAGGGTGATAGTCACACCATTCACCCAGCCGACACCTCCCACCACACGAGGTTGTCCAGGCCAGAGTTCCTGTCAGCAGAGCACAGCTGTCCAGATGTCAACGTACCATGGTGGGCCCCAGTCTTGCCGTTCATCATCAGAAGCACCCACCTGCCTGCTGCGACACACCGTGCAGGCACACCGGAAGTGGAGGCGCGAGGTCAACAAGCGGGTATGCCGGCAGCAGTCACCTACCAGTTCCCCCTCGTCCTTGGGGATGCCACATCACTGACTCCACCAAGATGCGCAACGAGGCGGTCACATTCCAACAGCACCTCCCTACTGAGTGTGTTTGACTCGCCAATAGGGTGCACGTTTCGCACCATCGGCCCAAGGTCAGGCACATTAGGGCATGCGCGATAAGGCGTACCGGCTCAGTAGAATGTGACACAAGCAACGCCTGTACAGTGATGGGTCCCAGGAGCTGAAGTCGGGATCCACCTGGCCTGCCGCCACGCCACCCACGCCCCAACACCTGCACCTGCTTACTTCTGTTGCAAGACATCGTTGACGTCACACTCTCTGCCCTGCTGTCACGACTCCTGCTATGTAGCTGCTGTCACTCATCATCAACTGTCAGCTTCAAGCTGCTGGATGTGAGATGTGCTTCCATACATCTCTCCCAACACCGTTCACCTGTGACCGGCCACGTCCCCGGCCGCTGTCACTCGCCGCTGCTCTTCACACCACCACCTTCCAGCAGTTGTACAGCTTAACGAGGAGTCTGTCACCAGTAGACTCGCTCTGTCACCAGACGTACCCCAGAGCTGTTGCAAGAAGATCTCAGGGTATATGCAGGCATCATCGACGGGCAGACACAGGACCTTCAACATCAGATCTCCAACATCAGATCTCCAACATCAGATCTCCAACATCCGATCTCCAACATCCGATCTCCAACATCCGATCTCCAACATCCGATCTCCAACATCCGATCTCCAACATCCGATCTCCAACTTCAGGTCTCCAACATCAGGTCTCCAACATCAGGCCACCACGCGAGAGTATAATGGATGCGCAATAGAAAACGCGTATATCAACATGAACATTGATGTGTCAAGATTTACGAATGATGGTTCAGAGAAATGACTCTATTATTCACGGTGTCAAATAGTTTTGTCGAATCAGTTGGAAAAGTGTTACATTTATGTGGATGTAAAAGAAACTAGACCTAGAAAAGTGGTCCTAGACAGTGATCTTAGCTAGATGACTTGGGTCTCTAGCACTAACTTTATCGTGAAATTTATTATTATTTTATTTCATGTATGTGTCTATGTGATAAGTCTGTCCTGGTGATGAGTGTCCAGGTTCCCTGTTTGGTACCAGTGTATGGGTACATATGTTTTTTTAATATTTGCATGCCTTTTTTTTCAATAAAATGTTGTAATGTTAAGAAATGTTTCTGTTGTGGTAAGAGGTAGTCTTACTTTCAGTGTGTGCAGGGTGCATGGAGATTGACCCTGGCACTATTGTCTTGTGCGGTATGGTTTGGCCGACAAGTGTTCTGTAACGTATGGTTCTGTTGCAGAGTTTTGATGTCAGTTGTTTTTATTTTTACCATGTTTTATAATTTGTATAACTCATAGGTTTGGCTGTGGGTCATGAGGTACCCAGCAGAGGTTTAGGGTATGTCCCACTTAGGTATAATGTTACCTGTTATTTTGAATTACTTAGATTTTATGTTAGAATAGGAATATTATGTCTATTTTCATGTTGTTGATCAATTTATTTTGTATGTTTTGTTCTTCAGATCTTCTGAGGAAGTCTTGCTGGGCTGCCTTGTGTGCAGTCGGGATTTGTCTTTTTTATATACTTTTGTCATATTATGATCTTCGCAATTGTATCATGTATGAGGGTGTCATTGCTTGTACTTTTACCAAGATTTTTTTTTTGTACTTTTGTTTCTTTCACTTTACATGTATGTATTGTTCTTACTGAAGTGTTACTGTATAATGTACTTTGCATTATGTTAATTTAGTTAGTTTACTTTTATCAATGTGTCACTGGCAATTTTTTTTTCTTTTAGGGTTTAGTTATAGTATTTTGGAGGAGTTGGGATAAGACAAAATTGTGCTTAATTTCATACACACGATTTTGTCTTAACTCCGGGGAAAGGGAGCTGTAACACCCATGACCCCCCCCCCCTACAGTTCACATCCATGGATCTCCCCTTTTGGCCAGGTCAAGGGTCAGTCTCGCACGTAATTTGAGAATTCTTGAGTGCTGGTGCCCGTGGGGCCGACCTCGTCTTGGTGTAATAAATCTCCCCCCCCCTTTTGTAATGGTGTATATAGGGGCCTGTAGAGCTAGGGGTGAGGGAGAGTGTAGGACGACCGGGTCCAGAGAGGTGCTGGCTAGGACATCCCCAGCCAGGGGGAGAGACAAGTGTCCACCGGACGGAGAGACAGAGGTCTTAATTAAGGTAATGTGTGTGATCTCTGTAATTTTGTTCCATATCTAAATTTCTTAAACTATTTGCCAGTGTTTAGAGTCGGATTGATAGTGGTGTTTATTATAATTTGGTATCTCAATAAACTCATGTTAAATTTCCCGTCTGTGTCAATTGTTGAATCCTCTTAATAGTTTGGATAGAGTGGCTGACATCCGTCCCATAATTAATGACAGTTATAGAAAGTACTCTCCAAGTCAAGCAATGTTTCTTGCCTCGTTGTTTGATTTAGTCTCAGTGGTCAAGGCAGATGGTGGCAGCGTATTTAATCCTGTGTAGCATTTCCTTGTTTTTAGTGTACCTTTGGATCCGGTGTAACCATCATATGTCAGCTTATTTTACAGTGTTAGTGTTCAATAACAGTGTTACCAAGTGCAACCTACAGGAAGTGGTACTCAGGATAAGAAATGTGTACATTTATTAGTTTAGTATTTTACCCGGTTTTACATTGGGTTATCGTACCCAATGTTACAATGTTGGCAGTAGTCATTAGTCAATGTTACACTGCCTGGGGCCGGGCAGCTTTGGGGATGTGCTGCAAGGTTCCAACCAATGTTGCTTTGATGGCTTCTAGTAGATTTTCAGTCGAAATGAAGCTGTTGGAGGTGTTTTCCCTGACTGCTGGAGTGGGGCCTTGATTGATACTCTCTTTGGGAGGGCGCCACATACCCGGACAATCGGCTCCGTTGTGAGCATGCTTGCGCACATCTCCGTTACGCTTGAGCCTCCACACCTTGTCGCACACTTGGCATGTGCCGTACCTGACGTCGCTTGATGGCTCCTCTTGGCTAAGAGAAGCCTGGCTGTCAGTCGTGACCTGCAACATCGGCGGGCGCTGGGTGGGCGCAGGGCGGGCGCTGGGTGGGCACAGGGCGGGCGCTGGGCGGGCGCTGGGCGGGCGCTGGGTGGGCGCAGGGCGGGCGCTGGGCGGGCGCAGGGCGCCCACTTGTTCCAACCTTGGACCAAGTCAATTCTATCCAGCGGTCGACCCCAAAAAGGCATTCATCAATTTTAACATTCTGTTTATTCAAAAGAGATCTTTTTCATATAAATTAATATTATTATATATTAGCATATTGGTTATATTTAGGCACTGGTTAGGATAGGCTAGGTGTTTAGGTTCTGTAGGCAATTATTTGTAGTATGTGGGTGAAGCATTTACAGGGTTGTAGTTCAAACAAAAGTCGTCAGCGAAGCACTTGTTCTGGAAGTGTTCGGAAGTCACCAGTTGGTAGTCATGTGTAAACCGTTTATCATTCATAAAAAGAGTGTTTCGCGGTTGCATGGAATGGATTTTGGGTCTTTGTTTGGAGGATAGGCTGCTCCAGTTGGTGGTTAATGGCCATGTGATTTGGCTGTCCATGATTTGGTGTCTACGAGTTCTCATTCAACGCAGATGTAACACAGTGGATGCTTATAACAGGTATGCGTACGAATTCTTGAGAAAGACATGTTTACTGCTGAGGTTTGTTCGTCATGACCGAGAATGATATTGTTACTGAACTAGCGGATCATCAGGTCGTTAACAAGAAGATTATGACAATGTTGTTGAATAACGAGTGTCTGCGCCGGTCAATCTCAACTGAACCAGTTGGGCCCATTCCTCCTGTGGCCACTCCTTGACATTGGCTACTTTTTCGAATTGCTCGAAGAATCTCTCTGCCTCTTCGGGCACAAACAGGGAAAGATCCTTTTCCCTAACCCTATTATCTGGTGGGTGTGATACCTGGGTGGTGCTCTCTGGCAACCCATGTTCAATCCTTTGTTTCAGCCAAAGTTCTATTTGCTTCTATCTGCATTTGTTTGGTCCTCTCTTTCTTTCTCCACCTCTAGTCTGGCTTTATCTTTTTCTACCTCCAGTCTGGTTTCCTCTTTTCCACCTGCAGTCTGATTTTCTTTTTTTCTTTCTCTTGTTAATTTTTCATCTGCAGTTCTAACTTCATCCTTTCCAGTTGGAATTGTCTCTCCTCACGCTGCATCTGGAGCTCTAGCTTCAATCTTTCCAAGATCCTATTCCGGCTACTCCTGCTACTGGGATGAAGTAGCAGCTATCTGTGGCTACTCTTACTACTCCTACTTGGTCCCTGGGATCTCACTTCATCCTGCCCATCATCCTTCTTTCCACTTTCAGCTCCTATCTTGGCTCCCTGTTCTGCCGCTTCACTCATTACTCTCAGCTGCCTCCAGATCTCATCCTTCATCCCAGCCACTTTAGATGCGTTCACCCTGATGCCACATCTTTCCGCTATCTGTTTCAACTGATCCCTCGTGCAGCCTTCGAAGTCCTCAGGCTTGCCTGACCCCACAAACGCTTTCACCTTATCCATCGTGTCCTGTGAGTCTTCCCAAGAGAGAGAATATACACCTGCGGGCACAAAGTCTACTTATTTCCACAAAGGGTGAACCAATCCACTCCTGGACAGGGTATGGGTGTGTCAGTTCACTCTCCCGGACACAGGCCCCCAAATATTATTATGTGTTGTAGGTAGGGTGCGTACGTCCCTTCCATATAACCAACCAAAACCCGTAGAGTGCTTGTACTTTGGTCAGGAGATTACCTTGTACGCTTTCTGCTCTTGGAGAGGGGCTCACTGTCACACGTTTAGGGGGTGTGGCTCCAACACTGGCGTCGTTGTCACGTGTACACCCCCAATTCAAGCTGCTGTGACTCCCCACTCTCTCCTTGGTTGATATGACCTCCTCAATCCCCCTTTCTTTGAATTATATTTCTGTACCACCCTGTCTATAGCTGTGGTTCTTTCTCTCTCTCTCCTACTTTCTGGAAAGCCTCACTAGGACATGGGCAAACATTGGGAAACTATATACATTTACTTAGACAGTGAACATGTAGAACATACATACAAGAATAATAATATGACTCCAACACTCTATGCTATTATAGTCAGGTTGCATTTAATCCCACAGGACTCTATCAGCTGCTTATATCAAGTGGTAGCCCAACTCCTGGCTTGCCACTTATGCTACCAACCTCACCTAGTGGGTTAAATCTTGTAATACAATATGGCACTATCAGCCCTAGAATATATATAAATAGAATCCAGCCAGAATCCAGCCTAAGGCTGCAACAACATAAACATCAATGCACGCGATGAGTCACAATAACGTGGCTAAAGTATGTTGACCAGACCACACATTAGAAGGTGAAGGGACGACGACGTTTCGGTCCGTCCTGGACCATTCCTGGTTCAATCGACTTGAGAATGGTCCAGGACGGACCGAAATGTCGTCGTCCCTTCACCTTCTAGTGTGTGGTCTGGTCAACATAAACATCAATATAAATATTCCTTGAATCAAACGTCCAATCACTCACCTTCCACTGCGTCATGCACGCTAATTGTCACAGACCTTGGCGCCATCTACAATCCTGGCGCCAAACTACAGCAGTTGACCCCTACCATTAAATGGAGTTTCCCATCTTTTAGTCTGCCTGGCTGAAAGGTGACGAGTAACCAGAGGCAGGCTAGGCAAGTGAGTGAAGCCAAGAGAGTGGAAGACGTAGGTCGACCTAAAGGTGCTAGCCAGTTGGGCTGGACAAGCGCTGTGTACTTTACTCATGGAAGGTGCTAGCCAAGTGGGCTGGTCGAGCACTGTGGATTTTACTCCTGGAAGGTACTAGCCAAGTGGGCTGGACAAGCGCTGTGAACTTTACTCCTGGAAGGACTAGCCAAGTGGGCTGGTCGAACGCTGTGGACTTTACTCCTGGAAAGGCTGGCCAAGTGGGCTGGTCGAGCGCTGTGGTTGAGGGCTGTAGACTTCACTCCCGGAGGTGCTAGCCAGTGAGACTAGATGAACGCTTCGGTTGAGCGCTGTAGACTACGTTTCTGGAAGGTAACAGCTAGTGGGGCTGGTCAGGCGTTGCCAACTTTGTTGCTTGAGTGTACCAACGGGTGCACAACGAAGACCTCATCAGAGGCACCTTGTGGTCGTCATCTGTGAAGCAGGCTAGCATAAGGGCTAGCAACGCCAATCAGGTTGACATCGCATACCTGGGTGATACCTGGTTGATGGGGTTCTGGGAGTTCTTCTACTCTCCAATCCCGGCCCGAGGCCGGACTTGACTTGTGAGAGTTTGGTCCACCAGGCTGTTGCTTGGAGCGGCCCGCAGGCCCACATACCCACCACAGCCCGGTTGGTCCGGCACTCCTTGAAGGAAACAATCTAGTTTCCTCTTGAAGACGTCCACGGTTGTTCCTGTAATATTTCTGATGTTCGCTGGTAGGACGTTGAACAACCGTGGACCTCTGATGTTCATACAGTGTTCCCTGATTGTGCCCATGGCACCTCTGCTCTTCACTGGTTCTATTCTGCATTTTCTTCCATATCGTTCACTCCAGTACGTTGTTATTTTACTGTGCAGATTTGGGACCTGGCCCTCCAGTATTTTCCATGTGTATATTATTTGATATCTCTCTAGTCTCCTTTCTAGTGAGTACATTTGGAGAGCTTTGAGACGATCCCAATAATTTAGGTGCTTTATCTCGTCTATGTGTCTCTGTATTCCCTCAATTTCAGCAATCTTTCCTGCTCTGAAGGGGGAAGTGAGTACTGAGCAGTACTCAAGACGAGACAACACAAGTCATTTGAAGAGTACAACCATTGTGATGGGATCTCTGGACTTGAAGGTTCTCGTAATCCATCCTATCATGTTTCTGGCTGACGCAATACTTGCTTGGTTATGCTCCCTAAACGTTAGGTCGTCGGACATCATTATTCCCAAATCCTTGACATGCTGTTTTCCTACTATGGGCAGAATCGATTGTCTTTTGTACCCTGTATTATGTTCAAGATCCTCATTTTTGCCGTATCTGAGTACCTGGAATTTATCACCGTTAAACATGTTATTTTCTGCTGCCCAATCGAAAACTTTGTTAATATCTGTTTGTAGTTTATCAATGTCTTCAGCAGAGGTAATTTTCATGCTGATTTTTGTATCATCTGCAAAGGATGACACGAAGCTGTGACTCGTGTTTTTGTCTATGTCTGATATGAGAATAAGGAACAGCAGTGGTGCAAGGACTGTACCTTGAGGTACAGAGCTTTTAACTGTGCTCGGACTCTATTTTACTTGATTGACTGTTACTCTTTGTTCTGTTCGACAGGAAATTGAGTATCCAGCGTCCTACTTTATCAGTTATACCCATTGACCTCATTTTGTGTGCAATCACTCCATGGTCACATTTGTCGAATGCCTTTGCAAAATCTGTGTATACGACATCTGCATTATGTTTTTCCTCTAATGCTTCAGTGATTTTGTCATAGTGGTCAAGTAGCTGTGAGAGGCATGATCTTCCTGCTCTAAATCCATGTTGGCCTGGATTGTGGAGGTCATTGGTTTCCATGAATCTAGTGACCTGACTCCTGATCACTCTCTCAAATATTTTTATTATGTGGGACGTTAGTGCAACTGGTCTATAATTCTTTGCCAATGCTTTGCTACCACCCTTGTGTAGAGGAGCAATGTCTGCTGCTTTAAGCGCATCTGGTATCTCCCCTGTGTCAAAGCTCTTCCTCCACACTATACTGAGTGCCTGTGCTACTGGCACTTTGCATTTCTTTATAAATATTGAATTCCATAAGTCTGGACCCAGAGCTGAGTGCATGGGCATATTGTCAATTTATTTTTAAAAATCTGCCATGCACGTGCTGATATCAGTTATATTTACAGGTGTTTGAGTATCATTCATAAAGAAATTGTCTGAATCTTCCACTTTCGTGCTGAGTATCGGAGTGCTAAACATGTCCTCATACTGCTTTTTTAGGATTTCAATAATTTCTTTGTCATCCTCAGTGTATGAACCTTCACTAATACGAATAGGTCCAATACTGGCAGTGGTTTTCACTTTTGGTTTAGCAGATGAGAAGAAATATTTTGGGTTTTTCTTTATTTCTTGAATTGCTTTCTATAGACATGTAAATATTATAATGGTGATGGGAAAATAATAATGTGTTATTTTAAGTGTTCTTTTACTTTTACCTTTAAACATTACACTATATTCCCACTAAGATTAGGTTTCTCTGAACTTGAGTAGGATCACAGAGATTATGAAGAACCTGGTTACGAAGGGTTCGTAACACTAATGGCACTCAAACACTATCAATCCTCTGTCAATGGACATTAAGAACCTCCTCTCTACATCTAGAGGTCCACTACCAAGAACGTCTCCAGTTTCCTCCACAATTATCTACCATGATCCTCTACAATTCTTCCAGGCTGCTGCACCATAAAGTTTTTCCCTGAACAGCAATGATGCTTCACCACTGGCATCACAGAAGTCCGTGAAACTCCACTGCTTCTCCTCACACAGGGCATAAGGCATAAAAGGTCGCAAGCCAGCAGCCACCGAGAGCAGACGTGCTCCCAGGAGCTCCCGCCATCTACAGGACCATCCGAGCGTTGGCTCCGCCCACCTCACCCAGGATTGGTGCGCCAGCCAGCCAATCACAGCAGCCGGCCGCTCAGCGGCCAGGCTCACACTCAGACAGTCCGCCACAAGCTCTCGCGGCGTCAAGACACGCCGTGGCACTGAACAGTGAACCAACCCAGCTTTATAGACGCTTACAGCAGTACGATGTTCTATAAAATAACTCCACTTATCCTCATCCTTCCCCCCCCCCACCCCCTCCTCC
>WNGS01147817.1:0-11459 GCA_020271785.1 Procambarus virginalis | reverse complement strand
TTTACCGATCTGTGTAGAGAATTCCGTGAATGTATTTTCTAAATCCAAGAAGAACCAGTGATTCAAGAGAGTGAGGTAATCTGTTGTCATACCCTGTGAAAGAAATTACTGTTTATTGATTAATATTCGTGTGATTATTAATACGATTGTGTTGTGTTGTGATGTTTGTGCAGTTGATAGAGATTAGCACTGAGTAGTGAAGCACAATGTTACTGTGTTTTGCTGGTCTGCGTGACAAGGACTTAGTGATCTTTATTTGTAATTAAGGATTCAGTGAGAAGTAATTAGGGTAATAAATGTCATAAATGAAGTGACATATTTTTGTTTGGCAAGCTGTCGTGAGTGACAGTGTTGCGGTAACGTAACTCGTTCTCTGTTAATTATATGTCCGTTTGACAGTAATTAATGCACTTACTCACTGAGTGTTTAATTGGTCAGAGTGACTGAGTAGTTATGATAGCGAATTATTGTTTTGATTTATTTGATTGTCTGAGATACAAGATTGTGATTACGTAGATTACCTTTGCTGTTGACCTTCCGGTTGACAGTAAATTAACATATTTAATTACCAAGTATTCAGTAGTTCTGTAGTTCAGTTTTTCATTATATAAGCCTGAAATGGCACAGATTAGAATCTGTTGCCATTCTTAGAGTGGCAAAGGAGATGGACTCTTGTTAACCTGCTGTCTGGATAGCTGTCTTTAACCACTGTGATTCGCCGAGTTTATCGCGTCATTCCCTCTGTGTGCATAACATCAAGTGTTTCCATTTTTTTTTGGGTAAAACGATAAAATCCCTTTCCTGAACACGTACATGTAAAAAAATATTTCCACTTACTTTGGCTGTGGGGACGTGGAGAAGGGGCGTCATGGGCTGGTCGCTTGTGTGTGAAGTTCCCGGAGGCGGTCACATGGGCCATTCAATACTGCGAGGTGCAACATATATATTTTAAATTATTTGTTCAATGTATTTCCAGTGCAGTTTTATTTGTTTTTGTTTTATCATATGATGAATATTTGTTTCCTTTACAATATGTGTACCATAGAACGTTCATAATGTTCCATGGAACTGTGATACATGTGTAAGTAATGTGTCGAAAATAAATGTTTATTGTCGCTATATTATTTGATAAAAATTCACCGAAATTTAAATGTGAGCATTTCCACACACTATTTACACAGTAACACACTGTATTACACACTCAGTACTTCAGAAGTGAGTAATAATCAACGAAGTAGTCCATGGTACACAGCACGACTTCGCTCTCGTTGCACCAGGTACAGATAGATTTTCGCTTCCTGATTCTTCGTTCTGTGTGCTTGCAAATAAAGCACTCGCGTACACCCTTGACTTTAGTACCTGTAGGTGTATGTAGCCAAACTTGTGATGCGTAAAGTAGTCTTGAAAAGATTATAGGAAAAGGTCAATTTGTAAGGAAATCTTGGAAAGATGCTTTGTAAGGTGCTTCACTGGAAGAGATTCAGGTATTCTGGAAGAGACTCAGTCATTCCGGAAGAGATTCAGATATTCTAGAAAATATCTATGGAAAACACCACCAAAGAAGCCGCTAACACTGTTCATCTATGCTACTTGTATCAGATGCATAATCACTAGAAACCAGTAAACGATTCATCTATGTACATTTATACAAATTGGAGATGGCATGGATGGGCAAGGGTGGCTCTCAGAGCTACAACTGGATACACTCGCTGTATCGTCTTCATCAGTGCTGTATCACTTGCATCCGACCTTTGTGTTAGGTCCTTATTGCGCCAAGCTTCTTACATATCATGACCCATATGTTTCTTCAGATAATAAGGTCTGAATTTCACTGACAGAGTGCGATCTATCAACACCAAGTCGGACAGGTGTTGTGAGCCAGAGGCGCGTGCACCACCCTTGGCTGCTCACTCAGTACTAACACAGCCAGCAGCCCAAGGACATTTTGGGAATTTTTTTCCAAGATGGCTGCCTCTCACTGGAGGTCTCAAGAGTCCATTTCGTGCACAATGTACCACACACACGTTATGAATGGGTACGAAATGTTAAAAAGGTGTTTTCTCGGTTGGCGCAGCACAGGGGTTAAGTATCATGGAAAACATTAATGTAACGTCAAGATTGTTGTGCTTTGTATTGGATTTAGTTCTTTATGAATAAGTGGTTATTGTTGGCAAAAGAATAGTGTCTTTATGTCAATACCTTCCAATATTATTGTCCCACACATGCTGCAACATATTGAACTGTTCTTGCAAACTTTAATGAAGGCCTGCTTTTGGATTCGAACTCGATCCATAGCCACACATATAAATTAAATTTGGTGTGAGAACTTGTGAGGTACCCTTATCATTGCACTAAGCACTTGAGAAGATCAGCAACATATTGGATAAGGGCCCCAATTGTTTTTGATCCCTTGTTGCTGCTCCCTCAGGATATTTCAGTTTAAAAATATTTAATCTAGTCTGGCACTTAACGTTCTGGCTTGTGCAGTCCTTTCGCATTGAGGACATTTGTATGTGTCCAAACCCAATAAATAACTCTCACATGTACCTTATGGAAGTCTTAATGACACTAGATGTCTTGGTGACACTTAG
The DNA here is from genome assembly GCA_020271785.1 of Procambarus virginalis. Classification (NCBI taxonomy): domain Eukaryota; kingdom Metazoa; phylum Arthropoda; class Malacostraca; order Decapoda; family Cambaridae; genus Procambarus; species Procambarus virginalis. The sequence continues at coordinate 8,868 of WNGS01147817.1, read as the reverse complement.
GTATATTGTGTACCTTATAGATGTCTTGGTGACTCGTAGGTAAGTTGTGTACCTTATGACCGGTCTTAAGTGATTACTCATATTTCTTACTTACGGTCTTAGTGACACGTAAGTAAGTTTGTATCTAACGGGTGTCTTAGTTGCACGTAGGAAAGTTTACCTTCCGGGTGTCTTTGTGGCACGTAGGTAAGTTGTGTACCTTGCAAATATCTTAGTGACACGTATGTAAGTTGTGTATTTTACGGATGTCTTAGTGACACGTAGGAAAGTTTACCTTGTGGGTGTCTTACTTACGTCTGTTATTTGTGGTCCTTACAGATATCTTAGTGACACGTAGGTAAGCTTTTTATCTTATGGAGTCTTAGTAAGACGTAGGTAAGTGGGTACAAGCGGAGTCCTAATGACACACGTCTTTCCATTAATTGTTGTAATGTAGCATATGTCATAATGCATTAGTAAGTTTTTTGAATATTTTTGTTATTACATGTGTCTTAACGTCATTTCTTTTTCTGAGTACTGCCCCAATTTTATCCTCTTGTGGGAACCGACCTGTGAGATTTATATATATTAATTTATATGAATTTATATAGAATTTATATTTACGTTAATTTATATATTTCGATAGCAATTTGTATAATGTTAAGTGGACTGTATTTCTGCAATAATCTCACAAATCGATCCTTACACATTAGGGGGGGTTTATATTGAATTTATATATATATGCAGCCACTGAAACTACAGTATTAACTACATATATTAGTATACATTGAGGAGGTTCCTTATCTTATTACACAGCAGGCTTAGTTCACCAGATATAACTAGGATGTAGACACCAAATTATCCTCTGTGAGGCAGCTTCCATCACCCAGTAACTGATACACAAACTTGCTTCCTCTTCTATTTCCTGTCAAAGGGCACCTAGCTATAAAGCCAGAATCCCAATATATGACAGCTATATCAGAGAAAACACTGTATATTATATATAATAAGGACCAAGGCTTAATTACCTTTAGTATGAGGCGAGTTCGTATTCTAACCAGTTCACCCTATCTACCAACATTAATGGCCAAAAATGATTAGATAAATGGGTTTCGGCAGAACACTTAGCTTGTTTACTGTTGACTGCGTGTTGATAATGGAAGACCTTTGGTTTCCATAACACTTCGTCCAAGAGAAATTAACAGGAGCCGTTTACTCCCGTGCGCCTCTGGTCTTAACAACAATGGCTGACCACACCCTACTGACTGACGCCTGGCTTACTTTGTCCAGATATCAGACCATATTGGAAAGAAAGGACAGAAGATACTATAGAGGAAACAGAGAATAAGGATTTAGACTCTAGAATTTGAACAGACTCGACTATCCCAACAAAGAATCACTTAAACAGATGTTAAAAAAATAATAGAACAGAAACTGAAGCAATCTTACTAAACTAAAGAATCAAAGTTGGAACAGATAAAAGATAAAATTACAGATAAAAGGAAAATCTTAAATATTTCTTCACTAATGCTAAATCCATATTCAAAAACATCCACCAGCAATGGACCTGTACTTACAAAGAAGGTTCATACACAAAGGATGACATTGAAATTAGGGAGATCTTAAACGATCAGAATGAGGCTATGTTTAGCACCCGAATAAACAAAATGAAAGTTAATAATCTGGAGAGCTTCTTTATGAATGACACCATAAATACTGATACTATAACTGATATGAACATGAACATTGGAGGCTTTGAAAGAGAAATTGACAACATACCCATGAATTCAGTCATAGGTCCAGAAACATGCATTTCCGTATTTATCAGTAAATGTGAAGGTTAAGTTGCAAAAACGCTTAGTAAAGTGTTGAGAAAATGCTTGGATACAGGGAGGATACCAGAAGTACTTAAATAAACAGATACATAGTAAACATAGTAAAAAGTTACACATAGTAAAAGTAAAAAGTTACACATAGTAAAAGTTTTTGATAGGGTAATCCGGGGCTGATTACCCAGTTCCCCAGTTTCACGGAGAACGATTCTCAAAACCCAGGTCAACATGGATTTAAACCAAAAAGACCATGCCTTTCACAGTTACTCGACCACTTTGACAAATTCATAGAAGCATTAAAAGAAAAAGTAAATCCAGTTGTGGTATACATTGATTTGGCAGTGGCATCTAGCTAGTATAACTGTGGAGTGATAGCGTATATTATGAGAGCAATTGGAATATCAGGTAAAGTACAGCGATGAATATTTAATTTCCTGTCAAACAGAATGCTGAGAGTAATAGTCAATCAAATAAGACTTGTATAAGCACAGTAAAAACTATGTGCTGCAGTGTATAGTCCATTCACCTCTGCTTTTTCTCATTCTTGTATCAGATATAACAAATTTCCTACAAATTGTTACAATTTACTTACTTCAAATTATTTGTTAGATTAAGGACCTGTCCAAAACTCTATGTGTGTTAGTGGCTTTACAAGAATATAAAAAGTTCAATGCCATATACTCTCATGAAACCCATCGTACCTTCTTGTATATATATATATAAATAATCTATATAAATAAAAATGGAAATGTTCGTTTGTTCAAAATCGCTAATCTCCGAAAGTGCTTCACCGATTTCTTTGAAATTTTCACACAACGTGTAATTCGCATCTGAGCAGGTTTTTTATATACATACTATATAGATGTCATGTCTGTAACAATAAAAACATGCTTTTTCTGAAAAACTGTGTTTTTCATGTGTGGGAAATCGTCGAAACCTCCTTACCGATTGCTTCAAAATTTTGACACAACGTTGCATTCGAATAGGCGCGTCTTTTTTTATATATCTACTATATACATGCCTCACCTGTGACAGGAAAAAAACATGCTTTTTGAAAAACAGCGCCATCTGTTGGACGTAAGGGCAACACACGCTGTAATCTCCGAAAGTTCTTCACCAATTGCTTTGAAATTTTGACACAACGTTGCATTCGAAAGTGCGCATGTTTTGATATACCTACTATATAGATGCCACATCTGTGACAGGTAAAAAATATGCTTTTTTCAAAAACAGTGCCATCTGTTGGACATAAAATCAACACACCTATACAAAATATGTCACGATTCCATTTCAATGTTTCCGATTGCTTTATTAAATAGAATTTTCGTAGATTTCGATTTCTTTTCATTTCGATTTTAATAATTTTGCGTGACATTGCTTTGGAATGGAATTGAGCTGTGTCGATTGATCTGTGTTTGAATTGATGTATTTCGTTGATATTTTTTTTAACAAGAAAATGGACAGCGCATTTATTTCACAGCTGCAGATGTGCAACAAATAGCTATGAATCCACAGACTACAGTGCTAACTGCTTTCTTCATGGTATGTCAGAATGACACGTTTGTAAAAACACTGCTGTATTCAGAATTGCCTACCGCAACACAAACGAGGAGAGCGAATCAACGGACAACCCCAGCATATTCAAACAGAATATGATAGGCAGACTGTATTCTGTGCATCCCAATCGAGGTGAATGCTTCGTTCTTTGCATGCTGTTGGTAAATGTGCCGGTCCAACGTCTCTCCAGCAATGAGATTTGTCAACGCCGTTACACATGCCACTTTCCGTATTGCATGTCAAACTCTGAATTTATTGGAGAACGACCGACACTGGGATGTATGCATTAATGACACGTCCAACACGTCACATCCAAATCAAATTCTTGCATAATTGCAATCATATTGACCGCCTGCTCTCCTTCATTTCCAAATAGAGTTACGAGAGAAATATAAATCGCACATAGCTGAAGATATTGTCCGTTGAATACGCAAGGAAAATTCAAATATGCACATGGATTTCAGAGCAGAAATCTACAACGATGCGTTGATAATGATTGAAGATTTGTATTTAGAAATTGCGAACAAAGTTCTCAATCAATTAGGAATGACATCACCGAATCGATCTGCTGCTGCTTCGTTCGGTGTAGAATTGCGCCATGACACAATTACAGTGCGGGTGATCTGTCGTCGTATGTGCAATCATATATTCCTACGCCAACGCTTGAGCAAAAATGAATTTAAGATCAAATAAATGTCAATAACGGGCTTGCAGAAATCTTCTTCTTAGATGCGCCAGGAGGAACTGGTAAAACTTTTTTAATTAGATGGGTCCTGGCAGCAATTCGATCCCAAAATGGCATACCCTAAGTTCTTGCGTCGTCCAGAATAGCTGCGACATTGCTATCAGGTCGAAGAACTGATCATTCTGCTTTGAAATTGCCATTGAACATGCAATTCATTGAAGTTCCCACGTGCAACATTTCCAAAGCATCCAGCATGGGAAAAAGTATTCCAGAAATGCGAAATTATTGTTTGGGATGAATGCACTATGGCCCACAAAAAATCGCTTGAGACGCTTGATCGATCATTGCAAGATTTGCATGGAAACATGAGACCATTTGGGAACACATTAATATTGCTTGCAGGAGATTTCAGTCTAACATTGCCTGTAATTCTTCGATGGACGCCGGTGGACGAAATAAATGCCTGCCTGAAATACTCTACTTTTTGGTGCCATGAAAAGACGTTAAAATTAAGTACAAATATGCGTGTCCAGCTGCAAAACGACCCATCAGTTCAGATATTCTCACGTCAGTTGCTGGAAATTTGGAACGGAAACATGCCGGTTGATCTGACTTCAGGACGAATTTCATTGCCTCATAACTTCTACAATTTAGTGACATGAAAAGAAGAATTGATTGAACAATTATTTCCCAATATTCAAACCAATTATACGAATAACGATTGGCTGAGAGAACGAGCTATTCTTGAGGGCAAAAAACAAAGACGTTTACGACCTTAATAATATTATTCAGTCTAACATTCAAAGCGAAGCAGTCACATGCAAGTCCGTCGACACTGTTGTGGAAGCAGATGAAGCGGTTAATTATGCAACAGAATTTTTTAATTCACTCGATCAGCCAGGGATAACACCGTACGTACTGCATTTGAAAATCGGCGTGCCAATTATCATGTTGAGAAATATCAACCAGCCAAAGTTTTGCAACGGAACACGGCTTGCAGTAAAAAAAATTAATCGGCAACGTCGTTGAAGCAACAATCTTGACAGGATCCTTCAAAGGTGAAGATGTCCTCATTTCTCACATTCCTATGATTCCGACGGATATGATATTTCAAATTAAGAGATTGCAATTACCAATTCAAATGGCGTTTGCAATCACCAAGAATAAAGCTGGGGGCACATCTTTAGAATTTAGTATTTAGATCTAGACACGGATTGCTTCTCACATGGACAGAGCAAACAAAAAATATTGTATACCCACAAGCATTGTGAAATTATACTATTAGAAACATGCATTTTCTCTTTTTTTTTTTAGATATATACAGGAGTTGTTACATTCTTGTACAGCCACTAGTACACGTAGCGTTTCGGGCAGGTCCCTGGAATACGATCCCCGCCGCGAAGAATCGTTTTTACAACCAAGTACTCATTTTACTGTTGAGTTAAACAGAGGCTACAGTTAAGGAATTGCGCCCAGTAAATCCTCCTCGGCCAGGATACGAACCCATGACAAAGCGCTCGCGTTACGCCATGCGAGTGTCTTACCACTACACCACGGAGACTGGTAATTTTCCAATTTACCAGACTGAGCCACAGCAATGCGTGGCGGGTACATCTAGTAATAATAATAATAATAATAATAATAATAATAATAATAATAATAATAATAATAATAATAATAATAATAATAATAATAATAATATATGCTCTCCATTCCTATAAACATAACATGAAAGATAACTAAGGTGTTCAAAACACACACATAAATGGTCAATCATATTATCATGCTATTCACAATGACTATACACACTCCGACCAACGTTATTCACAGAGACTGAGAGATAACACTTAATTGTGCTGGGTACTTACAACAGTTAGCTGCACTTCTCCCTCTTTCGAGTTGTAGGACGGAATAGGTGAAATTCATTCCATAGGCGTAGGCTGTGTTGCTTACCGCAATGCAGACATTTTCAGTGCATTTACCACCGATGAAAGGACAGTGTGGTGCGGCAGCTACATGTCGGCTGCATGGAGTGTCCTCCCCCCTGTACCCATACCCCTATTAAAGCATAACAGAAACTGCATATGCGAAAATCTACAGATTTAGTGAAGTAAAACCCGTCACTTGCTAATACACTAGGCAAAAGCCATTCAAGAGACCATCCCCCAAATGTGTCTAGTCTCATCTGCTCACATCGCAATCATTCCATGCTGCGAAATGTTTTGGTGCGAAAGGCGTCCATGATGGTCGAACACTTGAAATTGTGGTAAAGATCAGGGGTCTACTCGGGTATTTATCCTCGAGAAAGGGGTGACACATTTCACTACATATTCATTGAGAGATCTATGTATTAGCTTAAAGGTAAAATCTAGCTAGTTTTAAGCTGAGATGAATTAAAGGTAGGAAAGATGAATTAGTTAGCTTCGCGCAGTTGTGAAAAAAAATCTGATCTGTTCTGTCCAATACGGATTAAATTTACATACTCTAAACACTGCCGGGGAGTGTAGTTTATTGGAGATAAATATGTTATATACAGCTCTACCTTAGACTAATTTCTATAGTGAACGAGATGGAAAGGAATATACCAATCTCCTCTGCTCAACTTTAGAAAATTGATGCGTGGTGCAAAATCGATATAAACAGTAGATGAATTGATGACATAATCTGCATTGCTGACATTATAGTATTACACGCTATTTTACTGCTAGAAAAGTCTATAATCAGCGTTTATTAAATAATATACATTTTTATTAAATAAATAAATAATAATATAAAAACATAGCTTCAGAGTGTGGTTAATCAATAATTGGAAACTATCCAGTGAGCACGCACGTCGTACATACACTGAGGGGGGGGGGGGAATAAAAAGGGAGCCGATCCGCTTAATTTATTACTGACTGCTAATGTCACCTGGGCGTTTCATCTATATCACGTTGAGAAAAAAAATGAACTCCACAGCCAAAATGAACTCTGTAGAAATTCATCATGGGTACATGACAGATGCGGAGTTTAACAATCAAGAGTGCTGCATTGTCTACTCTGTAAATTGTATATCATGCTCCCCTACGAGATGTCGCAGGACATTGCAGATATGTATCCTCACGCCACAGCTTGTGCCAGAACGTAATTGTATAATCTAAAGAGATGCACCAGAGAAAACCGACCAACACCGGGAACCATTCACATCAGCAGAGGCAGTCAAGGACCAAGCATAGTAACCAAGGACCAAGCATACTGAGTTGCCTTGGCAACTCAGTATGGATTCGGGAAGCCTATTGAGAAGAATGATATTGCTCAAGCCATTACCGATAAATCTAAAGACTACTCTATGGTGAAAGGCTTGCGTGCTGATACGACAGAAAACCGCTTGTTATACTTTGGGAAATCTTTAGAAGAACTCATATTGTATATTGAAGATACCGAGGAGATCAAGAAAGTTATTCTCCCTTGGGGTGTAGGTATGTCAGGTCGGTGTGAAGATGTAGAGTGGGAAAGTACTTACCTCCCCATTATTCAAATATGCAGGGGAGTTTAAAACCTTATAACGTCAAAGTGATTTTAGTCCGCCCCAGGGAAACAGGAGCAAAACAAAACAGAAAACCCACTAACCTTCGCACGACCGTATAAAGGGTCGACCGCTCTCCACTGTCCGACTCATTCCTCCACTCTACTCATCAGTTAAGATGATGTCGACTGTAGCTGGCAGCCTTTCATCTTTTTCGGAGTACTCCTACTCCGACTGCATCATCTACGATATGGACGCTACTAGCATGATGATGAGTGGGGTGGTTGAAGAATTATGGACTCGATATCCCTATGCTCGTATTCATCGGAGCAAGCTACACTACAAAAATCGTGCAGAGAGAGAAGAGATTGCGGCGTGCCTGGAGAGATTGTCTATTGGAGACCCTCTCAATTCAACAATCGAATTGGTGATGACCCTCATCTCCCTCATCTCATCGGATTAATAACGCATCATGCTGGAGGGAAATCTTTTAACCACTAAACATGTCGATGAAGAAAATCAAGACATTATATGCTGCCGACCCGCACTACTACAGGACTACAGTTGGATACACAGGAAATGCGACGCTACTGGCTTACAAAATCTCTGCGTAAGGCCTTTGCAGTCATCTTAACAAGAGAAGAAGAATATAAAATAATCACATAATTTTTCCTTTTGGACTTGGGATGGGGTGTGGTCAGTATTGGAAGAGTTACGGTCGTGAAGTGTGGAGACTGAAATATCTACCCATAATGATGAAGTTGGAGCAGCATTACCAGCGACGCGGGGTAAAATTTGTGATGGTTGACTCCGCAAGCAATGTGATCCCTGCGACGTTGCCAATATACGGTGTGCTGACACATAAGTTAAGTGAAGAATAGCCTCCGCCTGTCGTCGGATGAAGAAGAAAAACATGAATGCGGATGTGGTCGAAGCAGAAGAGAAACACTGCAACACCCCTTGCAGACCCATACCCACAATAGATCTCATAAGGGATATTGAACTCATTGATTTAACAGCAGAGTAGAAATGTGGATGAATATATATACGATTTACATTAATAATTTTATTATTATTATTATTATTTTGTATCATTTCTCCCCGTTTGCAATTAATAAATATAAATATTATATATATACTCTGTTTTATCTTTACACTTTAAAAAAACTAAGGATGACTGCGTTTAATATTTACAGAGGTAATAGAGGATGGAAAAGGTTAAATGGTAACTCTATCTCTGTACTGTATATATTCTCTACATCAACAACTCACATTAATAACTAAAATGTGTTCTAGATATATGCTTCATA
>WNGS01147799.1:0-15906 GCA_020271785.1 Procambarus virginalis | reverse complement strand
TTCAGCTGTAGTAGAGCTTTCTGGAAAATAAAATATCTGATGAAACTGATCAGAAAGGATATGTGCTAAGAATAACAACACAACAGCAACAAGGGAGATGAAGGTATTGGCAGCAATGATTTGTTGAACCTCCTTCACTAAGCAATAGGAGGCCTAGGAAGGAATGCAACAGAAACAATAGAACCTGCCTGTAATGAAGGAAAAAAGGTGACCACAATAACAAGGAGGATCTAGGGGTTAAGATTTTAAGACTACCACCACCACCACCACAAATATTACCACAACCACCATCACAAATACTACCTCAACCACCATCACAAATACTACCACAACCACCACCACATAATTACCACAACCACCACCACAATCACTCCCAGAACCAACGCCACCCACACTATCGCCACCACTCGCCAAGAATAGCGAGAAATGTCCAAAATTCTACCATCAACTCAATATAGAGGACACAGTATAGTAGACAATATAGAGGACACAGTATAGTAGACAATATAGAGGACACAGCATAGTAGACAATATAGAGGACACAGTATAGTAGACAATATAGAGGACACAGCATAGTAGACAATATAGAGGACACAGTATAGTAGACAATATAGAGGACACAGTATAGTAGACAATATAGAGGACACAGTATAGTAGACAATATAGAGGACACAGCATAGTAGACAATATAGAGGACACAGTATAGTAGACAATATAGAGGACACAGCATAGTAGACAATATAGAGGACACAGTATAGTAGACAATATAGAGGACACAGTATAGTAGACAATATAGAGGACACAGCATAGTAGACAATATAGAGGACACAGTTTAGTAGACAATATAGAGGACACAGTATAGTAGACAATATAGAGGACACAGCATAGTAGACAATATAGAGGACACAGTTTAGTAGACAATATAGAGGACACAGTATAGTAGACAATATAGAGGACACAGCAAACCTCCAATGTGATGTTAATCAAGTCTTTCAATAGGTCACAGAAAATAGTATGATGTTTAGTGAAGAAAAGTTTCAATTTCTGCGCTGTGGAAAAAAACGAAAACATTAAAGCAGAAACCATACATAAAACACAGTCAAACCGCACTGCTAGACACTCACAGACATTGTGGCACCCCCTACCAGCACCTCTAAGTAAAATAACCATCACTTCCACACATACAATTTATTTACCAACGTACAAGGCATCAAAACACGCAAAATAAACAAAGTCCACTTTCTAACTGGTATCCTAAATGAGGCAGCAAATACAATGTTACCAGCCTTGACTGAAACCCACATCAAGGACTATTATGACAATGAGATAAAGATACCAGAATTCAATCTTTTCAGATGTGAGAGAAAACATGGGCTACAGGGTGGGGTCAGCCTGTACATCAAACTTTGATGTACAAGGGTCAGCCTGTACATCAAACTTTGATGTACAGGGGTCAGTCTGTACATCAAACTTTGATGTACAGGGGTCAGCTTGTACATCAAACTTTGGTGTACAGGGGTCAGCCTGTACATCAAACTTTGATGTACACGGGTCAGCCTGTACATCAAACTTTGATGTACACGGGTCAGCCTGTACATCAAACTTTGATGTACAGGGGTCAGCCTGTACATCAAACTTTGGTGTACAGGGGTCAGCCTGTACATCAAACTTTGATGTACAGGGGTCAGCCTGTACATCAAACTTTGGTGTACAGGGGTCAGCCTGTACATCAAACTTTGATGTACACGGGTCAGCCTGTACATCAAACTTTGATGTACAGGGGTCAGCCTGTACATCAAACTTTGATGTACACGGGTCAGCCTGTACATCAAACTTTGATGTACAGGGGTCAGCCTGTACATCAAACTTTGATGTACACGGGTCAGCCTGTACATCAAACTTTGGTGTACAGGGGTCAGCCTGTACATCAAACTTTGGTGTACAGGGGTCAGCCTGTACATCAAACTTTGGTGTACAGGGGTCAGCTTGTACATCAAACTTTGGTGTACAGGGGTCAGCCTGTACATCAAACTTTGATGTACAGGGGTCAGCCTGTACATCAAACTTTGATGTAGACGGGTCAGCCTGTACATCAAACTTTGATGTACAGGGGTCAGCCTGTACATCAAACTTTGGTGTACAGGGGTCAGCCTGTACATCAAACTTTGGTGTACAGGGGTCAGCCTGTACATCAAACTTTGATGTAGACGGGTCAGCCTGTACATCAAACTTTGATGTACAGGGGTCAGCCTGTACATCAAACTTTGGTGTACAGGGGTCAGCCTGTACATCAAACTTTGATGTACAGGGGTCAGCTTGTACATCAAACTTTGATGTACAGGGGTCAGCCTGTACATCAAACTTTGGTGTACAGGGGTCAGCCTGTACATCAAACTTTGATGTACAGGGGTCAGCCTGTACATCAAACTTTGGTGTACAGGGGTCAGCCTGTACATCAAACTTTGATGTACAGGGGTCAGCCTGTACATCAAACTTTGGTGTACAGGGGTCAGCCTGTACATCAAACTTTGATGTACAGGGGTCAGCCTGTACATCAAACTTTGATGTACAGGGGTCAGCCTGTACATCAAACTTTGATGTACACGGGTCAGCCTGTACATCAAACTTTGATGTACAGGGGTCAGCCTGTACATCAAACTTTGATGTACACGGGTCAGCCTGTACATCAAACTTTGGTGTACAGGGGTCAGCCTGTACATCAAACTTTGGTGTACAGGGGTCAGCCTGTACATCAAACTTTGGTGTACAGGGGTCAGCTTGTACATCAAACTTTGGTGTACAGGGGTCAGCCTGTACATCAAACTTTGATGTACAGGGGTCAGCCTGTACATCAAACTTTGATGTAGACGGGTCAGCCTGTACATCAAACTTTGATGTACAGGGGTCAGCCTGTACATCAAACTTTGGTGTACAGGGGTCAGCCTGTACATCAAACTTTGGTGTACAGGGGTCAGCCTGTACATCAAACTTTGATGTAGACGGGTCAGCCTGTACATCAAACTTTGATGTACAGGGGTCAGCCTGTACATCAAACTTTGGTGTACAGGGGTCAGCCTGTACATCAAACTTTGATGTACAGGGGTCAGCTTGTACATCAAACTTTGATGTACAGGGGTCAGCCTGTACATCAAACTTTGGTGTACAGGGGTCAGCCTGTACATCAAACTTTGATGTACAGGGGTCAGCCTGTACATCAAACTTTGGTGTACAGGGGTCAGCCTGTACATCAAACTTTGATGTACAGGGGTCAGCTTGTAAATCAAAGACACTCATTCGCACAGAACTGCTAAACACCACAAACGATATCGTAGAAGTGATGATACTCAAAATAGAAATTCTAAATGTGTTGATTGTCTTCGTATATAAATCACCAGATGCAGTTTAAAGACAACATACAAAAATAGAATACTGCTTAGAATACCCACGAACACTACCCCATACATCATCTTGCTTGACGACTTCAACTTACGCCACCTAAAATGGATAAATTCGGCAAATACAGTTATACCAGAGAGAACACCAGGAAGCAGTTTAAGTGAACAGTCACACACATATGACCTCTTGCAGATGTGTGTGACAGATTTGCTTTAAACCTGCAAATAGTAGAACCAACTAGGAAAGAAAATATTTTAGATCTTATCTTTATAAACAATGATGAACTGATTACTGACATAATGAATACAAATACATGTTACTCAAATCACCACCTAATTGAAGTTCAGACATGCATGGAAAATAGATCTGTGCACCCAGTCTCAAATCCAAGAGGAGGAGAATTCAGCAAATTAAATTTCAATAACAAATAGATTAACTGTGAACAAATAAATCAAGCACTCTCAGAAATAGGCTGGGAAAGACAGCTAGATAATGCAAATTTAAAAAAAGCGCCTTGAGAAAATAGGCATAGTATCACTAGAAATATATGCAAGCCACATACCACTAAGGAGAAAAGATGTAAGCGATGAGTCACAATAACGTGGCTGAAGAATGTTGACCAGACCACACACTAGAAGGTGAAGGGACGACGACGTTTCGGTCCGTCTTGGACTATTCTCAAGTCAACCATCGACTTGAGAATGGTCCAAGACGGGCCGAAACGTCGTAAAGATGCAAAGTAGAATGAGAACGGAGTTTCCTCTACAGGAGACGAAAACTAGTTGAAGAACATCTGAAACGCTCAACTTTATCCCAGAACGCCAAAGACGGCTATGCAGAGAAATAGAAACGATTAAGCTAAGGTGGCAAGACTCATAAACTCCAGGAGAGACAGAGAGAGCAAAAGAGCATAAGCGAAATGGAGAAGAATACAAAAAAATTCTCCTATGCAAAACCTAAAACAATATTTACGTCTTGTTTGAGCTATTGCGCATTAGTGATGGAACTTCACAGATGAGAGGAAAGAAATGAATGAAATACTGAGGTTACAGTATTGTCTACAGTGAACCTCTGAACACATTGCTGATCAATGATCCAAATGAATTATCTATGAACGTGACACCACCACCGAGCAGATGTTACCACTAGTACTACCACCACCACTACCACCACTACTTCCACTACACCACCACCACCACACACTACCACAATAGTACCTCCACCAGTACTACTACCACTACCACCACCACCACCCACTACTACCACCACTACTACCACTATCACACCCACCACCACCACCACTACCACCACTACTACCACTATCACCACCACCACCACCACTACCACAATAGTACTCGACCAGTACTACTTCCACTACACCACCACCACCACCACCACTACCACAATAGTACCTCCACCAGTATACTACCACTACCCCCACCACCACCACTACTACCATTATCACTACCACCATCACCACCACACTACCACCACCACTACACAAATAGTATCTCCCCACCACTACAACCACCATCACCACCACCACTATCACCACCACCACTACCACAAATAGTACCTCACCACCACTACTACCACTACCATCACCACCACCATCATAACAACGTCCTTGACAACGAGGCCATTAAAACTCGGTGATAAACGAAGGACTCAAAGAAAGTATCCATTTGAGTCTTCGTTCTGTACATTCCTCCACTAAACGCTCTACCTGCTACTCTTTCTCATGTAAAATCCTTTGTAGACCGGAGTTAGAACCGACCCTAGATTTCCTTCCCTGCCCTCCTCCAGCATAGAGCTTTTATCATGCTTAAAGAGCAGTTTTAAGTTGCTCATCTCACTCTAATTACAGGTTGATGTCTGCGTGTGGGCTAATATACAGACAGCTTCAGAGCGAAGTTCTTTATTACAACGGGTTCCTGTGGAGGGAGGCAGCGACCTCTGTAAGGGCTTCTGATTAGAGATGCAGAGAGAGCACTCTAAGGGGTTGGGGTAGTAGAGGTAGCGAGCTCTATAATTGCCTTCAAAGGAAGAGGTAAAAACACTGTGAAGTCCTGTGGGTGTAGGGGGTAAAAGCTCTAAAAAAAATGGAAGAATTTATAGAGCTTTTACCCCCTACACCCACAGGACTTCACAGTGTTTTACCTCTTCTTTGAAGCAATTATAGAGCTCGCTACCTCTACTACCCCAAACCCTAGAGTGCTCTCTCTGCATCTCTAATCAGAAGCCCTTACAGAGGTCGCTGCCTCCCTCCACAGGAACCCGTTGTAATAAAGAACTTCGCTCTGAAGCTGTCTGTATATTAGCCCACCACGCAGACATCAACCTGTAATTAGAGTGAGATGAGCAACTTAAAATGCTCTTAAGCATGATAAAAGCTCTATGCTGAGGAGGCAGGAAGGAAATCTAGGGTCGGTTTCTAACTCCGGTTCTACAAAGGATTTTACATGAGAAAGAGTAGCAGGTAGAGCGTTTAGTGGAGGAATGTACAGAACGAAGACTCAAATGGATACTCTTTGGAGTCCTTCGTTATCACCGAGTTTTAATGGCCTCGTTGTCAAGGACGTTGTTATGATGGTGGTGGTGATGGTAGTGGTAGTAGTGGTGGTGGAGGTACTATTTGTGGTAGTGGTGGTGGTGATAGTGGTGGTGGTGATGGTGGTTGTAGTGGTGGTGGAGATACTATTGTGGTAGTGGTGGTGGTAGTGGTGGGGTGATGGGTGGTAGTGATAATGGTAGTAGTGGTGGTGGGTGGTGGTGGTAGTGGTAGTAGTACTGGTGGAGGTACTATTGTGGTAGTGGTGGTGGTGGTGGTGGTGGTAGTGGAAGTAGTACTGGTCGAGGTACTATTGTGGTAGTGGTGGTGGTGGTGGTGATAGTGGTAGTAGTGGTGGTAGTGTGGTGGTGGTGGTGGTGGTGTGATAGTGGTAGTAGTGGTGGTAGTAGTGGTGGTGTGGTGGTGGTAGTGGTAGTAGTACTGGTGGAGGTACTATTGTGGTAGTGGTGGTGGTGGTGGGGGTGGTAGTGGAAAGTAGTGGTGGTATGGTGGTGGTAGTACTAGTGGTAACATCTGGCTCGGTGGTGGTGTCACGTTCATAGATAATTCATTTGGATCATGATCAGCAATGTGTTCAGAGGTTCACTGTAGACAATACTGTAACCTCAGTATTTCATTCATTTCTTTCCTCTCATCTGTGAAGGGTCCATCACTAATGCGCAATAGCCTCAAACAAGACGTAAATATTGTTTAGGTTTTGCATAGGAGAATTTTTTTGTATTCTTCTCCATTTCGCTTATGCTCTTTTGCTCTCTCTGTCTCTCCTGGAGTTATGAGTCTTGCCACCTTAGCTTAATCGTTTCTATTTCTCTGCATAGCCGTCTTTGGCGTTCTGGGATAAAGTTGAGCGTTTCAGATGTTCTTCAACTAGTTTTCGTCTCCTGTAGAGGAAACTCCGTTCTCATTCTACTTTGCATCTTTACGACGTTTCGGCCCGTCTTGGACCATTCTCAAGTCGATGGTTGACTTGAGAATAGTCCAAGACGGACCGAAACGTCGTCGTCCCTTCACCTTCTAGTGTGTGGTCTGGTCAACATTCTTCAGCCACGTTATTGTGACTCATCGCTTACATCTTTTTCTCCTTAGTGGTATGTGGCTTGCATATATTTCTAGTGATACTATGCCTATTTTCTCAAGGCGCTTTTTTTAAATTTGCATTATCTAGCTGTCTTTCCCAGCCTATTTCTGAGAGTGCTTGATTATTTGTTCACAGTAATCTATTTGTTATTGAAATTTAATTTGCTGAATCTCCTCCTCTTGGATTTGAGACTGGGTGCACAGATCTATTTTCCATGCATGTCTGAACTTCAATTAGGTGGTGATTGGAGTAACATGTATTGTATTCATTATGTCAGTAATCAGTTCATCATTGTTTATAAAGATAAGATCTAAAATATTTTCTTTCCTAGTTGGTTCTACTATTTGCAGGTTTAAAGCAAATCTGTCACACACATCTGCAAGAGGTCATATGTGTGTGACTGTTCACTTAAACTGCTTCCTGGTGTTCTCTCTGGTATAACTGTATTGCCGAATTTATCCATTTTAGGTGGCGTAAGTTGAAGTCGTCAAGCAAGATGATGTATGGGGTAGTGTTCGTGGGGTATTCTAAGCAGTATTCTATTTTGTATGTTGTCTTTAAACTGCATCTGGTGATTTATATACGAAGACAATCAACACATTTAGAATTTCTATTTTGAGTATCATCACTTCTACGATATCGTTTGTGGTGTTTAGCAGTTCTGTGCGAATGAGTGTCTTTGATTTACAAGCTGACCCCTGTACATCAAAGTTTGATGTACAGGCGACCCCTGTACACCAAAGTTTGATGTACAGGCTGACCCCTGTACATCAAAGTTTGATGTACAGGCTGACCCCTGTACACCAAAGTTTGATGTACAGGCTGACCCCTGTACATCAAAGTTTGATGTACAAGCTGACCCCTGTACATCAAAGTTTGATGTACAGGCTGACCCCTGTACACCAAAGTTTGATGTACAGGCTGACCCCTGTACATCAAAGTTTGATGTACAGGCTGACCCGTCTACATCAAAGTTTGATGTACAGGCTGACCCCTGTACACCAAAGTTTGATGTACAGGCTGACCCCTGTACACCAAAGTTTGATGTACAGGCTGACCCTGTACATCAAAGTTTGATGTACAGGCTGACCCGTCTACATCAAAGTTTGATGTACAGGTGACCCCTGTACATCAAGTTTGATGTACAGGCGACCCCTGTACACCAAAGTTTGATGTACAAGCTGACCCCTGTACACCAAAGTTTGATGTACAGGCTGACCCCTGTACACCAAAGTTTGATGTACAGGCTGACCCCTGTACACCAAAGTTTGATGTACAGGCTGACCCGTGTACATCAAGTTTGATGTACAGGCTGACCCCTGTACATCAAAGTTTGATGTACAGGCTGACCCGTGTACATCAAAGTTTGATGTACAGGCTGACCCCTGTACATCAAAGTTTGATGTACAGGCTGACCCCTGTACATCAAAGTTTGATGTACAGGCTGACCCTGTACACCAAAGTTTGATGTACAGGCTGACCCCTGTACATCAAAGTTTGATGTACAGGCTGACCCCTGTACACCAAAGTTTGATGTACAGGCTGACCCTGTACATCAAAGTTTGATGTACAGGCTGACCCCTGTACACCAAAGTTTGATGTACAGGCTGACCCCTGTACATCAAAGTTTGATGTACAAGCTGACCCCTGTACATCAAAGTTTGATGTACAGGCTGACCCTGTACACCAAAGTTTGATGTACAGGCTGACCCTGTACATCAAAGTTTGATGTACAGGCTGACCCGTCTACATCAAAGTTTGATGTACAGGCTGACCCCTGTACACCAAAGTTTGATGTACAGGCTGACCCCTGTACACCAAAGTTTGATGTACAGGCTGACCCCTGTACATCAAAGTTTGATGTACAGGCTGACCCGTCTACATCAAAGTTTGATGTACAGGCTGACCCTGTACATCAAAGTTTGATGTACAGGCTGACCCTGTACACCAAAGTTTGATGTACAAGCTGACCCCTGTACACCAAAGTTTGATGTACAGGCTGACCCCTGTACACCAAAGTTTGATGTACAGGCTGACCCCTGTACACCAAAGTTTGATGTACAGGCTGACCCGTGTACATCAAAGTTTGATGTACAGGCTGACCCCTGTACATCAAAGTTTGATGTACAGGCTGACCCGTGTACATCAAAGTTTGATGTACAGGCTGACCCCTGTACATCAAAGTTTGATGTACAGGCTGACCCGTGTACATCAAAGTTTGATGTACAGGCTGACCCTGTACACCAAAGTTTGATGTACAGGCTGACCCCTGTACATCAAAGTTTGATGTACAGGCTGACCCTGTACACCAAAGTTTGATGTACAGGCTGACCCCTGTACATCAAAGTTTGATGTACAGGCTGACCCGTGTACATCAAAGTTTGATGTACAGGCTGACCCGTGTACATCAAAGTTTGATGTACAGGCTGACCCTGTACACCAAAGTTTGATGTACAAGCTGACCCCTGTACATCAAAGTTTGATGTACAGACTGACCCCTGTACATCAAAGTTTGATGTACAGGCTGACCCTTGTACATCAAAGTTGATGTACAGGCGACCCCACCCTGTAGCCCATGTTTTCTCTCACATCTGAAAAGATTGAATTATGGTATCTTTATCTCATTGTCATAATAGTCCTTGATGTGGGTTTCAGTCAAGGCTGGTAACATTGTATTTGCTGCCTCATTTAGGATACCAGTTAGAAAGTGGACTTTGTTTATTTTGCGTGTTTTGATGCTTGTACGTTGGTAAATAAATTGTATGTGTGGAAGTGATGGTTATTTACTTAGAGGTGCTGGTAGGGGGTGCCACAATGTCTGTGAGTGTCTAGCAGTGCGGTTTGACTGTGTTTTATGTATGGTTTCTGAAGAAACTGTCGCTCTGGAAACTTACATATATAAGAAACTGTTGTAAATTGTTATGTTCAGAAATCATTTACATATCGAAGACGAAAAACCACAAAAAGTAAATTAAATTCGGAGCCCGGTGTTGTCTGTGTGGTCGGGAGGGAGCAGGCCAGGCCGGCCGGCAACCTTTCATTAATTCACCCATTTTGCAATTATGCAAAGATGCTACTCAGTCCTTTAGCCTAAATGGTCAGCCCCCAACTCCCTAATATTGTGATACACGCGGGCTTAACGGTGCACTTGCAACGGGCTCCGGCATAGCAAACAATAGAATGCTCCAAACAGCCCTGGAAAAATACTGTTTAAAGCATTGTATAAACGGGGTGGCCCCATCTGAACGCTCACTAAAGGGTCCAGATTTCATTGTGTTTATAATTTGTAGTGAATTTGTTGAATATGTTCGCTATCATTCGTAAATCCAATTAATATAAATAACAATTAACATCAAGGAGAATGGCGTTGCCAGTGGTTTATGGGTGACGTCATGTGTGACGTCACTGCCTATGAGGGGGGGGGAGGCAGTCGGGTAATGGGTGATATTTACACTCTGAATGAGTGTTTGTACTCTGTATGAGTGTTTGTACTCTGTATGAGTGTTTGTACTCTGTATGAGTGTTTGTACTCTGTATGAGTGATTGTACTCTGTATGAGTGATTGTACTCTGTATGAGTGTTTGTACTCTGTATGAGTGTTTGTACTCTGTATGAGTGTTTGTACTCTGTATGAGTGATTGTACTCTGTATGAGTGATTGTACTCTGTATGAGTGTTTGTACTCTGTATGAGTGATTGTACTCTGTATGAGCGATTGTACTCTGTATGAGTGATTGTACTCTGTATGAGTGTTTGTACTCTGTATGAGTGATTGTACTCTGTATGAGTGATTGTACTCTGTATGAGTGATTGTACTCTGTATGAGTGATTGTACTCTGTATGAGTGTTTGTACTCTGTATGAGTGATTGTACTCTGTATGAGTGTTTGTACTCTGTATGAGTGTTTGTACTCTGTATGAGTGTTTGTACTCTGTATGAGTGATTGTACTCTGTATGAGTGTTGTACTCTGTATGAGTGTTTGTACTCTGTATGAGTGTTTGTACTCTGTATGAGTGTTTGTACTCTGTATGAGTGTTTGTACTCTGTATGAGTGATTGTACTCTGTATGAGTGATTGTACTCTGTATGAGTGTTTGTACTCTGTATGAGTGATTGTACTCTGTATGAGTGTACTCTGTATGAGGTTTGTACTCTGTATGAGTGTTTGTACTCTGTATGAGTGCTTGTACTCTGTATGAGTGTTTGTACTCTGTATGAGTGTTTGTACTCTGTATGAGTGATTGTACTCTGTATGAGTGATTGTACTCTGTATGAGTGATTGTACTCTGTATGAGTGATTGTACTCTGTATGAGTGATTGTACTCTGTATGAGTGATTGTACTCTGTATGAGTTTGTACTCTGTATGAGTGATTGTACTCTGTATGAGTGTTTGTACTCTGTATGAGTGATTGTACTCTGTATGAGTGATTGTACTCTGTATGAGTGTTTGTACTCTGTATGAGTGTTTGTACTCTGTATGAGTGATTGTACTCTGTATGAGTGTTTGTACTCTGTATGAGTGATTGTACTCTGTATGAGTGATTGTACTCTGAATGAGTGTTTGTACTCTGTATGAGTGATGTGCTCTGTATGACTGCTTGTGTGCTCTGTATGAGTGATTGTACTCTGTATGAGTGATTGTACTCTGTATGAGTGATTGTACTCTGTATGAGTGTTTGTACTCTGTATGAGTGATTGTACTCTGTATGAGTGTTTGTACTCTCTATGAGTGCTTGTACTCTGTATGAGTGATTGTACTCTGTATGAGTGATTGTACTCTGTATGAGTGATTGTACTCTGTATGAGTGATGTACTCTGTATGTGCTTGTGTACTCTGTATGAGTGATTGTACTCTGTATGAGTGATTGTACTCTGTATGAGTGATTGTACTCTGTATGAGTGTTTGTACTCTGTATGAGTGATTGTACTCTGTATGAGTGTTTGTACTCTCTATGAGTGTTTGTACTCTGAATGAGTGTTTGTATTCTGAATGAGTGTTTGTACTCTGTATGAGTGTTTGTACTCTGTATGAGTGATTGTACTCTGTATGAGTGATGTACTCTGTATGACTGTTTGTACTCTGTATGAGTGATTGTATTCTGTATGAGTGATTGTACTCTGCATGAGTGATTGTACTCTGCATGAGTGATTGTACTCTGCATGAGTGATTGTACTCTGTATGACTGCTTGTATTCTGTATGAGTGTTTATACTCTGAATGAGTGATTGTATTGTACTCTGAAGTAGATTAATTGTGGCTGTGCTGTTATGGAAACTGTTTATACCTTATGAAGAGCTGCGAAAATTATACCATATTACAAATTAATTTGATAAGGTAATAATTATAAATTACTTAATATTTGAGTGCACTAAATTACTTATTTGTTTGCAAATTTGGAAATATTCCGTTTTTTTTAATTTTCTTTTCCGCATGATAATTCAACACACACGACTGCTCTCTCTCTTTCTCTCTCTCTCTCTCTCTCTCTCTTTCTCTCTCTCTCTCTCCTTTCTTGCCTTAACCTATTCGGCCACGATCGGCCATTTGTAAAAACCATGTTGTGACACGGGTTGAGGCCTCCAGACTCCCCCCAGTGGATTCAGTAGAGTTCTGGGTTGAATAGTTTTTGTGCTATCATAGCGGGAGGGTTAAGGTGGGAAGGGAAGTGATATCTGAGTCGCTATAACGTTGGTCCACAAACTCGTATTGGTCAAAAGAATTTTCTAATTGATATATTATGCCATTGCATGATATATATATCTCATATCTCAGTTCGCGACTCTCAGGGCTCACATCTCAGCTCTTGACTCTCAGGTCTGCATTGAATTTTTGCCATCGTTTGCATCTCATTATTCAATTTCCTTCAAGCTTGCACTCTTAATTCACTCAGAACTCTCTCTCTGGCCTCTCACTCTTGGCAATCACTCAGGGCTCTCACCCCGGTCTGTAGCCTGTGATCTTCACTCACGGCTCTCTCTCCCTAACACAGAAACACCTCAGGTAACTTCAACGGGCCTAAAGTAGTTATCCAGGAGGAGTGTGGCGGCGCGATGTCCAACAGCCAGGAGGGTGAGGAGGAGGACGGGTGGGGAGGGTTAAGAGCGTGAGGAAACGACGGAGAAACAGAGAGGGGAATGGAAGGGGGAGGGGGAGAGAGAGAGAGAGAGACAGACGTCCGACGACCAATAAACGTTCAAGTATCGTGGTGTGTTTATGAGGAAGGCAGTACATAAAGATAAGTCGATACAGACGCGTCAGGTGGTGATGTCTCGCACGGCCTCACGGACCTCCAAGATTTGCATACGCTGCAAAGGTCACGCCGTAAGTTCTTTATTCTATGTGCCTAGCGTTCTCTCCTCCCCCCCCCCCTCCTACAGCCCAAGGCCAGCCTCACCCCTCCCCAGAGCCACGGGCTCAGCCTCACCCCTCACCAGAGCCCAGAGGTCCAGCCTCATCCCTCACAGAGCCCAGGGGCCCAGCCTCATCCCTCACCAGAGCCCAGGGGTCCAGCCTCATCCTCACCAGAGCCAGGGGCCCAGTCATCCCCCACCAGAGCCCAGGGGCCCAGCCTCATCCCTCACCAGAGCCACGGGCCCAGCCTCACCCTCACCAGAGCCCAGGGGCCCAGCCTCACCCCTCACCAGAGCCACAGCCCTCACCAGAGCCCAGGGGCCCAGCCTCATCCCTCACCAGAGCCCAGGGGCCCAGCCTCATCCCTCACCCAGGGAGCACCAGAGGGGCCCAGCCTCACCCCTCACCAGAGCCACGGGCCCAGCCTCACCCCTCACCAGAGCCCAGGGGCCCAGCCTCATCCCTCACCAGAGCCCAGGGGCCCAGCCTCACCCTCACCAGAGCCCAGGGGCCCAGCCTCATCCCTCACCAGAGCCCAGGGCCCAGCCTCACCCCTCACCAGAGCCCAGTGGAACTCTTTCACTCCCGCATGGAATATTTTAACATTTCTAGAGATGAGGTTAAGAGGTATCTGTTAGATCTGGATGTGAGAAAAGGCTGTTGGTAGGGACGGAATCTCACATGGGTACTGAAAGAGTGTGCAGAAGCACTTTGCTTGCCACTCTCCATGGTATATAGTAAGTCACTGAAGACGGGAGGCCTACCAGAAATATGGAAGACAGCTAATGTAGTCCCAATATACAAAAAGGGTGACAGGCAAGAGGCCCTGAACTACAGGCTAATGTCCCTAACTTGTATACCATGCAACATTATGGAGAATATCGTGAGTAAAAACCTAGTAGCACATTTGAAGAGAAGGGTTTTGTAACACACCACCAACATGGGTTCAAGGCTGGCAAATCTTACCTCACAGGTTCAATAGAATTATATGACCAGGTGACAAAATTTAAGCAAGACAGGAACGGGTGGGCATACTTTCTTGGACTGTCAGAAAGTCACATGGCTTTCACATGTTTTATGGGGACACAGTACTCCATAACAGGCTATTGCATAATCTGGAGAAACGGGCAGGAGTAACTGCTAAGGTGTTCCAGTGGATAAGGGAGTACCTAAGTATCAGGAAGCAGAGAGTTACTGTGAGGGATGAGACCTCATAATGGCGAGATGTCAAGACTGGAGTCCCACTGGGTTTTGTACTCGGACTCATCCTGCTTCTGATATAAGTAAATGATCTTCCAAGGGGTATACACTCATTACTCATTACTAACTCTCAATGTTTGTTCATAATACAAAAGTTATGATAATTATTGGGGCAGAGGAGGACAGCATGAGACCACAAGATGACCTTCACAAACTGAAGGAACAACCCAATAAATGGCTATTAGAGTTTAACTCAACAGGTATAAAGTAATGAAGAAGTGTATAAAGAGCAGTACGACAGATAAAAGGTATCATTTGGGAGATGAAAGCCTTGAAGAATCAGGGAAAGAGAAAGATCATAGGGTTGACATCATTCTGGATCTATATTCTAGGTTGGCCAACATAAAAATTGCTTTTAGAAACCTGTGTAAGGAATCATTTAGAACCTTGTATATCACTTATGTCACATTAATACTGAAGTATGCAGCTCCAGCCTGGAGTCCATACCGTGTCAAGCACACAACTAGGATGGAGAAAATTCGAAGGTATATTTCCAGACTAAACCCGATGAATCGATAGGGTAGATGAAGACATTATGTAACAGAAGTGGTACTCACACAAGGGGACACAGGTGGAAGTTGAGTACTCAGATGAGCCACAGAGACATTAAAAATAATTTTTCAGCGTCAGGGTAGCTAACAAATGGAATGCATTAGCAGTGATGTGGTGGAGGCTGACTCCATACACAGTTTCAAATGAAGATATGACAGAGCCCAGTAGGCTCACGAATCTGTACATCAGTTTATTCTGTATGATATGGCAACCTATCTTACTCCATGGATAAATTACCTGAAATCCTTGCACTGTATCCATATTTCGCTTCAGTAGATAAACGACATATGAGATGAAGAAACAAGTAGTGTATTGTGAAGACTAATAATAAACAGAAGCTACCCTATGGCTATCTCCATTGCTCAAACTATTATGTATTAGCGATAAGACCTACCATTAATGTATGATGACTTACTGTAAATATATAGCTCTTGAAATAGCACTTCTCTGTAACTAGCTGACATTGTAACTATAAGGTGTGAAGGATAGATGAAATTGTTTATGTAATAATCTAAGATGAGGTCTGATAAAGACCTTTTGTGCCCTCTGTAATACTTTTTGCACTACCGCTCACAGGATGGGTGGGGTGCACAATAAATAGCCGCCTCCGGCGGCAACAATCAGTTGATTGACGATCGAGAGGCGGAACCAAAGAGCCGAAGTTTCGAACCCCAGCAACCACAATTAGGCGAGTACA
>WNGS01147766.1:0-10376 GCA_020271785.1 Procambarus virginalis | reverse complement strand
AATGGGCAGTTTCTTTTACTCTGATGCCCCCTGTTCACCTAGCAGTAAATAGGTACCTGGGAGTTAGACAGACAGCTGCTACGGGCTGCTTCCTGGGGGTGTGTAACAAAAATGAGGCCTGGTTGAGAACCGGGCCGCGGGGACGCTAAGCCCCGAAATCATCTCAAGATAATCTCAGATAGTGTCTTGTTATTATTATTATTTTCTTTTTTATAAATTTAGAATATTACACAACCCGTTTTTGTCTCAAGGAATTACGGTCAGTCTAGCGTTAGCCCACTCAGCTACGATAGGCCTATTATTTTGGAATTCTAATTGAAGTCTCTGAGAGGATTCAGAGGGCCGAACCCGTGCCCAACCAGGATTTTACGATACACTATTAACGTCAGAAGCTGCGCTCATGTCCCACAAACTCGAGAAGTACGCAATAACGAGGCAGAAACACTTGGGCAGGTTCTTTCACCTGATGAATCTGTTCACTTGGCAGAAAAATAGGTATGTGGGAGTTAGTCAGATGTTGTAGCCTGCATCCTGGAGACATGTGTGTGTGGGGGGGGGGATAATATGTAGTATATATAGGACATAGATAATATAGGACATATTATAGAGAAAAAATCGGTCGGAATCCAGTACAATATGAAAGATTGGGGCCCAAGAGCTTGACCATGCAAGTACAAAGTCAATTCTTTGACAGCTGCAGCTGTCATCCACGGCAGCTGTCATCCACAGCAGCTGTCCTCCACAGCAGCTGTCATCCACAGCAGCTGTCATCCACAGCAGCTGTCATCCACAGCAGCTGTCATCCACAGCAGCTGTCATCCACAGCAGCTCTCATCCACACCAGCTGTCCTCCACAGCAGCTGTCCTCCACAGCAGCTGTCCTCCACAGCAGCTGTCCTCCACAGCAGCTGTCATCCACAGCAGCTGTCCTCCACAGCCACAGTCCTCCACAGCAGCTGTCATCCACAGCAGCTGTCATCCACAGCAGCTGTCATCCACAGCAGCTGTCATCCACAGCAGCTGTCCTCCACAGCAGCTGTCATCCACAGCAGCTGTCATCCACACCAGCTGTCCTCCACAGCAGCTGTCCTCCACAGCAGCTGTCCTCCACAGCAGCTGTCATCCACAGCAGCTGTCATCCACAGCAGCTGTCATCCACAGCCACAGTCCTCCACAGCAGCTGTCATCCACAGCAGCTGTCATCCACAGCAGCTGTCATCCACAGCAGCTGTCATCCACAGCAGCTGTCCTCCACAGCAGCTGTCATCCACAGCAGCTGTCATCCACACCAGCTGTCCTCCACAGCAGCTGTCCTCCACAGCAGCTGTCCTCCACAGCAGCTGTCCTCCACAGCAGCTGTCATCCACAGCAGCTGTCATCCACAGCAGCTGTCCTCCACAGCAGCTGTCATCCACAGCAGCTGTCCTCCACAGCAGCTGTCATCCACAGCAGCTGTCATCCACAGCAGCTGTCCTCCACAGCAGCTGTCCTCCACAGCAGCTGTCCTCCACACCAGCTGTCATCCACACCAGCTGTCCTCCACAGCAGCTGTCATCCACACCAGCTGTCATCCACACCAGCTGTCATCCACAGCAGCTGTCATCCACACCAGCTGTCATCCACAGCAGCTGTCATCCACAGCAGCTGTCCTCCACAGCAGCTGTCATCCACAGCAGCTGTCCTCCACACCAGCTGTCATCCACAGCAGCTGTCATCCACGGCAGCTGTCCTCCACACCAGCTGTCCTCCACAGCAGCTGTCATCCACACCAGCTGTCCTCCACAGCAGCTGTCATCCACAGCAGCTGTCATCCACACCAGCTGTCCTCCACAGCAGCTGTCCTCCACAGCAGCTGTCCTCCACAGCAGCTGTCATCCACAGCAGCTGTCATCCACAGAAGCTGTCATCCACCTCAGCTGTCATCCACAGCAGCTGTCATCCACAGCAGCTGTCCTCCACAGCAGCTGTCATCCACAGCTTCCATACATTCCCAACTCTAATTTTTGCTTTTATTCCAAACTTTAAGTCACCTTAACGAATATATAAACCATAACCCACCAAAGACAAGAAGAAAGAAAATAGAAAACGGAAACATATAACCCAAGCCGGCCCCTGTTTTCTCTGAGCTCGGCCCATCATCTTCACCCTCAACCAAGATAAACTTTGCACTTCGCGTCCGAATTGCCGGTCACTTGGGTGTCGCCCCACACCCGCACCCGCCCTCACCTCCGCTCGGTCCCCGTGCGGGTATCCACCAGCAGAATACCCGCAGCAAATAGGGAAAAGCGTGAGGGGGGGGGCAGTGTTTGCGTCCGGCCCGCGAAGGTTTGGCGCCATCTGCTTGGCGGGAAGACATCAAAGAGGACGCCTCGCTGCCCTTTGGGTCAGGTGTCGCATGGACGTGGTGGGTCGGCCGGCGCTGCCCTGCCCTTCCTAGCTCTGTTCCCTATACTCCCAGCACCACCCCGTCCCTCTCCCATCACTGCCGCCCCTCCCACGCCAACACCATCCCCTCCTCCCATCCAAACAGAATTCCTCCCACCCCACACAATCCATTCCAGCCAAACATCACCTTCTCCCTCTCCCCCCTCCCACACACACACACGTCCCACCCCAAACCCACACAATCCCAAACCTATACAAATCCCCTCCCATCAAACCTAACCCCCTCCCATCAAACCTAACCCCTCCCATCAAACCTAACCCCTCCCTTTGGATTTATTAATCGCAGCGTTAGTAACAAGACACCTGGTGTGGTTCTCAAGCTATATCTTGCTCTGGTTAGGCCCCATTTAGATTATGCAGTTCAGTTTTGGTCGCCGTACTATAGAATGGATATAAATTCACTTGAACGTGTCCAGCGTAGGATGACTAAGTTAATTCCCCAAATTAGAAATCTTTCATATGAAGAAAGATTAACAAAGCTAAAATTGCATTCACTGGAAAGGCGAAGAGTTAGAGGTGACATGATAGAGGTTTACAAGTGGATGAATGGACATAACAAAGGGGATATTAATAGGGTATTAAAAGTATCAACACAGGACAGAACGCGAAACAATGGGTATAAATTGGATAAGTTTAGATTTAGGAAAGACTTGGGTAAATACTGGTTCAGTAACAGGGTTGTTGATTTGTGGAACCAATTGCCGCGTAACATTGTGGAGGTGGGGTCCCTCGATTGTTTCAAGCTTGGGTTGGACATGTATATGAGTGGGATTGGGTGGTTATAAATAGGAGCTGCCTCGTATGGGCCAATAGGCCTTCTGCAGTTGCCTTTGTTCTTATGTTATGTTCTTGTTCATAACTTCCAGATCTCTTTCGCAATCCGACTTCGCAATCTCAACCATACGAGGCAGCTCCTATTGGCCCATACGAGGCAGCTCCTATTGGCCCATACGAGGCAGCTCCTATTGGCCCATACGAGGCAGCTCCTATTGACCCATACGAGGCAGCTCCTATTGGCCCATACGAGGCAGCTCCTATTGGTCCATACGAGGCAGCTCCTATTGACCCATACGAGGCAGCTCCTATTGACCCATACGAGGCAGCTCCTATTGGTCCATACGAGGCAGCTCCTATTGACCCATACGAGGCAGCTCCTATTGGCCCATACGAGGCAGCTCCTATTGGCCCATACGAGGCAGCTCCTATTGACCCATACGAGGCAGCTCCTATTGACCCATACGAGGCAGCTCCTATTGGCCCATACGAGGCAGCTCCTATTGGCCATACGAGGCAGCTCCTATTGACCCATACGAGGCAGCTCCTATTGACCCATACGAGGCAGCTCCTATTGACCCATACGAGGCAGCTCCTATTTATACCCACCCAATCTTGTTCCTGAAAATGATATAGATGTTGTAGAAAAGTTTATAATCTCCTCTATTCTCACTTTAACTTAAATGATTGTCAATAGTATCCTTGGTCTTGTGCTAATATGATATCAGTCATTATAAGTTATCATTCGAGGGATTATTGAGAACCATTGACTTCTCAGAATAATTTGACTGTCAATAGTAAAGTTCTCTCCAGAGAGAGTCTGAAATATTTGCTAGAAAATGCCCCAACCACTTGAGCTGGACGGTAGAGCGACGGTCTCGCTTCATGCAGGTCGGCATTCAATCCCCCGACCGTTCATAAGTGGTTGGCCACCATTCCTTCCACCCGTCCCATCCCAAATCCTGACCCCCCTTCCCAGTGCTATATAGTCGTAATGGCTTGGCGATTTCCCCTAATAGTTCCATTCCATTTATAAATATATATAAATCTTTGGCTTTATTGACCAGCCTACTATCTGCACATGCAGATATATTTATCTGCATGTATATAATAATTCCTTATATACCAAAATTGCTCAATCATATATCTCAGCCTCTCCCATTCACGTAGGACAACCTTCTCTCAGAACTAATTCATTCAATAGGGATATCTCACCCACAGCTGTTCTCGTAAGTGCTCCAGCTGTTCTCGTAAGTGCTACAGCTGTTCTCCTAAGTGCTCCCAGCTGTTCTCGTAAGTGCTACAGCTGTTCTCCTAAGTGCCTACAGCTGTTCTCGTAAGTGCTACGCTGTTCTCGTAAGTGCTACAGCTGTTCTCGTAAGTGCTACAGCTGTTTCTCGTAGTGCTACAGCTGTTTGTCGTAAGTGCTACAGCTGTTCTCGTAAGTGCTACAGCTGTTGTCCGTAATGCTACAGCTGTTGTCGTAAGTGCTACAGCTGTTGTCGTAAGTGCTACAGCTGTTCTCGTAGTGCTACAGCTGTTCTCGTAAGTGCTACAGCTGTTGTCGTAAGTGCTACAGCTGTTCTCGTAAATGCCACAGCTGTTCTCGTAAGTGCTACAGCTGTCCTCGTAAGTGCCACAGCTGTCCTCGTAAGAGCCACAGCTGTTCTCGTAAGTGCCACAGCTGTCCTCGTAAGTGCCACAGCTGTCCTCGTAAGTGCCACAGCTGACCTCGTAGTGCCACAGCTGTCCTCGTAAGTGCCACAGCTGCCCTCGTAAGTGGCCACAGCTGCCCTCGTAAGTGCTACAGCTGTTGTCGTAAGTGCCACACTGTCCTCGTAAGTGCTACGCAAGCCGCCATCTTGGCCTACCAAAAACATTCTATAGAAATACAATACCATTTATTACCCATAACAAAATTATACAATATGAATGAAATGTTTCTCGCGCGGTCTAACCTCTTGGTTACGCCACCACCACCACGTTGGTGGGCAGCACTCAACCGCTGGTGTTACGCTTGACTGTAGTGGATAGTCTCCTGCACGGGTTTCTCCCCTCAGATAATACATAAACTTGATAAATGTACAGAAGTTTGTAACGAGGCTCGACCCTGAACTACGTTGGATTAGAGAGACATAGAAATAGATATAGGAACACAGAAATAGATATAGGACACAGAAATAGATATAGGACACAGAAATAGATATAGGACACAGGAAATAGATATAGGACACAGAAATAGATATAGGACACGAAATAGATTAGACATAGAATAGATATAGGACACAGAATAGATATAGGACACAGAAAATAGACATAGGACACAGAAATAGATATAGGACACAGAAATAGACATAGACACAGAATAGACATAGGACACAGAAATAGATATAGGACACAGAAATGGACATAGGACACAGAAATGGACATAGGACACAGAAATAGATATAGGACACAGAAATAATATAGGACACAGAAATAGATATAGGAACACAGAAATAGAATGATATAGGACACAGAAATATAGGACACAGAAATAATATAGGACACAGAAATGGACATAGGACACAGAAATGGACATAGGACACAGAAATAGATATAGGACACAGAAATGGACATAGGACACAGAAATAGATATAGGACACAGAAATGGACATAGGACACAGAAATGGACATAGGACACAGAAATAGATATAGGGACACAGAAATAGATATAGGACACAGAAAAAGATATAGGACACAGGGAAGATAGATATAGAGGACACAGAAATGGACATAGGACACAGAAATGGACATAGGACACAGAAATGGACATAGGACACAGAAATGGACATAGGACACAGAAATAGATATAGGACAACAGAATGGACATAGGACACAGAAATGGACATAGGACACAGAAATGGACATAGGACACAGAAATGGACATAGGACACAGAAATGGACATAGGACACAGAAATGGACATAGGACACAGAAATGGACATAGGACACAGAAATGGACATAGGACACAGAAATTGACATAGGACACAAAAATAGACATAGGACACAGAAATAGATATAGGACACAGAAGCTAAAGACTGAACATAGACATATGAGAACTAATCCATTTGCGAATATGTACAAGAAAATAGAATAGTAGTACTCAGACCTGTAGCCAAAGCCAACTCCACAAGCAAATTGAAAAGTAGATTATAATACGTCAAATGCTGGATAACCTTGCCTATCCAGCAGCTTGGATAGGCAAGGACACTAGGCTGAGTCTGTCGGTCAAAGAGCAAACATATAGGAGTTGAGTGCGTGCAGGAGTTGTTTGCTCTTTGACCGACAGACTCAGCCTAGTGTCCTTGCCTATCCAAGCTGCTGGATAGGCAAGGTTATCCAGCATTTGACGTATTATAATCTACTTTTCAATTGCTTGTGGAGTTGGCTTTGGCTACAGGTCTGAGTACTATAGTCTATTTTCTTGTACATATTCGCAAATGGATTAGTTCTCATATGTCTATGTTCAGTCTTTAGCTTCTGTGTCCTATATCTATTTCTGTGTCCTATGTCTATTTTTGTGTCCTATGTCAATTTCTGTGTCCTATGTCCATTTCTGTGTCCTATGTCCATTTCTGTGTCCTATGTCCATTTCTGTTCCTATGTCCATTTCTGTGTCCTATGTCCATTTCTGTTCCTATGTCCATTTCTGTGTCCTATGTCTATTTCTGTGTCTCATGTCCCATTTCTTGTGTCCTATATCTATTTCTGTGTCCTATGTCCATTTCTGTGTCCTATGTCCATTTCTGTGTCCTATATCTATTTCTGTGTCCTATGTCCATTTCTGTGTCCTATATCTATTTCTGTGTCCTATATCTTTTTCTGTGTCCTATATCTATTTCTGTGTCCTATGTCAATTTCTGTGTCCTATGTCCATTTCTGTGTCCTATGTCCATTTCTGTGTCCTATATCTATTTCTGTGTCCTATGTCCATTTCTGTGTCCTATATCTATTTCTGTGTCCTATGTCCATTTCTGTGTCCTATGTCCATTTCTGTGTCCTATATCTATTTCTGTGTCCTATATTTCTGTGTCCTATATCTATTTCTGTTCCTATATCTATTTCTGTGTCCTATATCTATTTCTGTGTCCTATATCTATTTCTGTGTCCTAGGTCTATTTCTGTGTCCCTATATCTATTTCTGTGTCCTATATCTATTTCTGTGTCCTATGTCTATTTCTGTGTCCTATGTCTATTTCTGTGTCCGATATCTATTTCTGTGTCCTATGTCCATTTCTGTGTCCTATGTCCATTTCTGTGTCCTATGTCCATTTCTGTGTCCTATGTCCATTTCTGTGTCCTATGTCCATTTCTGTGTCCTATGTCCATTTCTGTGTCCTATGTCCATTTCTGTGTCCTATGTCCATTTCTGTGTCCTATGTCCATTTCTGTGTCCTATATCTATTTCTATGTCTCCTAAATCCAACGTAATTCGGGTCGAGCCTCGTTACAACTTCCTGTACTTTTATCAAGTTTATGTATTATCTGAGGGGAGAAACCCGTGCAGGAGACTATCCACTACAGTCAAGCGTAACACCAGCGGTTGAGTGCTGCCCACCAACGTGTGGTGGTGGCGTAACCAAGAGGTTAGACCGCGCGAGAAACATTTCATTCATATTGTATAATTTTGTTATGGGTAATAAATGGTATTGTATTTCTATAGAATGTTTTGGTAGGCCAAGATGGCGGCTTGCGTAGCACTTACGAGGACACTGTGGCACTTACGACAGACAGCTGTGGCACTTACGAGGGCAGCTGTGGCACTTACGAGGGACAGCTGTGGCACTTACGAGGACAGCTGTGGCACTTCGAGGCACTGCATCGGCAGTGTGGCACTTACGAGGACAGCTGTGGCACTTACGAGGACAGCTGTGGCACTTACGAGGACAGCTGTGGCCTTACGAGACAGCTGTGGCTCTACGAGGACAGCTGTGGCACTTAC
Source organism: Procambarus virginalis (assembly GCA_020271785.1). NCBI lineage: Eukaryota > Metazoa > Arthropoda > Malacostraca > Decapoda > Cambaridae > Procambarus > Procambarus virginalis. The sequence goes on along the minus strand of WNGS01147766.1, from coordinate 2,172 downwards.
GAGGGAGCTGCACTTACGGACAGTGTAGCACTTACGAGAGACAGCTGTGGCACTTAGGTGTGCACTTGAGAACAGCTGTGCACTTACGAGAACAGCTGTAGGCACTTACGAGAACAGCTGTAGCCTTACGAGCAGGGATCAGACAGTGTAGCACTTACGACAACAGCTGTAGCACTTACGAGAACAGCTGTAGCACTTACGAGAACAGCTGTAGCACTTACGAGAACAGCTGTGGCACTTACGACAACAGCTGTAGGCACTTACGAGAACAGCTGTAGCACTTACGACAACAGCTGTAGCACTTACGAGAACAGCTGTAGCACTTACGAGAACAGCTGTGCACTTACGAGCAACAGCTGTAGCACTTACGAGAACAGCTGGAGCACTTAGGAAACAGCTGTAGCACTTACGAGAACAGCTGGTAGCACTTACGAGACAGCTGTGGGCTGAGATATCCTATATGAATGAATTAGTTCTGAGAGAAGGTTGTCCTACGTGAAGGGACGAGGCTGAGTAATAATGAATTGAGGCAATTTTGGTATATAAGGAAATATTATCTTATACATGCAGATAAATATAATCTGCATGTGCAGATAGTAAGGCTGGTCAATAAAGCCAAAGAATTATATATATTTAATAAATGGAATGGAACTATTAGGGGAAATCGCCAAGCCATTACGACTATATAGCACTGGGAAGGGGGGTCAGGATTTGGGATGGACGGAGGGGCGTAAGGAATTGGCGCCAACCACTTATGGACGTGTCGGGGATTGAACTGCCGACCGGCATGAAGCGAGACCTCGCTCTACCGTCCAGCTCAAGTGGTTGGGGCATTTTCTAGCAAATATTTCAGACTCTCTCTGGAGAGAGACTTTACTATTACAGTCAAATCTTTCTGAGAAGTCAATGGTTCTCGATAATCCCTCGAATGATAACTTATAATGACTGATATCATATTAGACACAAGACCAAGGATACTATTGACAATCATTTAAGTTAAAGTGAGAATAGAGGAGATTATAAACTTTTCTACAACATCCTAATCATTTTCAGGAACAAGATTGGGTGGGTATAAATAGGAGCTGCCTGTATGGACCAATAGGAGCTGCCTCGTATGGGCCAATAGGAGCTGCCTCGTATGGGTTCCAATAGGAGCTGCCCTGCGTATGGGACAAAGGAGCGCCTGTATGCCTGACTGCTCGTATGGACGCGCTCGTATGACAATAGGAGTGCTAGCAATAGAGCTGCCTCGTATGGGCTACCCTCGTAGATAGGAGCTGCCTCGTATGGGTCAATAGGAGCTGCCTCGTATGGGCCAATAGAGCTGCCTCGTATGGGCCAATAGGAGCTGCCTGAGGCTAGGCTGCTCGTAATGGGTCAATAGGAGAAGCTGCCTCGTATGGCGCAATATAGGAGCTGACCTCGTATGGTCAATAGGAGCTGCCTCGTATGGGTCAATGAGGGCTGCCTCGTATGGCCAATAGGAGCTGCCTGCGTATGGGCCAATAGGAGCCTGCCTCGTATGGGTCCAATAGGAGCTGCCTCGTATGGGCCAAGAGGAGCTGCCGCGTATGGGCCAATAGGGGCTGCCTCGTATGGGCCCAATAGGAGCTGCCTCGTATGGTTGAGATTGCGAAGTCGATTGCGAAAGGGGTCTGGAAGTTATGAACATTGAACATAACATAAGAACAGAAAGGCAACTGCAGAAGGCCTATGGGCCCATACGAGGCAGTCTCCTATTTATACCACCCAATCCCACTCATAATACATGTCCAACCCAATCCTTGAAACAATCGAGGGACCCCACCTCCACAATGTTACTGGGCAATTGGTTCCACAAATCAACACCCTGTTACGGAACCAGATTTACCCAATTCTTGCCCTAAATCTGAAGCTTATCCAATTTATACCATTGTTTAGCGTTCTGGTCTTGTGTTGATACTTTAATAACCTATTAATATCCCCTTTGGTATGTCCATTCAGCCACTTGTAAACCTCTATCATGTCACCTCTAACTCTTGCGCCTTCCAGTGAATGCAATTTTAGCTTTGTTAATCTTCATATGAAAGATTTCATATGAAAGATTTCTATCTTGGGGAATTAACTTAGTCATCCTACGCTGGACACGTTCAAAGTTGGGGGAATTTTAAATATCCATTCTATAGTACGGCG
>WNGS01147759.1:0-14854 GCA_020271785.1 Procambarus virginalis | reverse complement strand
TGAACTACACGCCAGTTTCTTTAACTTGTATATCATGCAAGGTGATGGAGAAGATCGTGAGAAAAGGCTCGTAGAGCACCTGGAGGGAAATAACTTTGTAGCACACCACCAACATGGGTTCAGGGATGGTAAATCGTACCTCACAGGTTTAATAGATTTCTATGACCAGGCGACAGACATTAGGCAAGAAAGAGAAGGTTGGACAGACTGCATTTTCTAGGACTGTCAGAAAGCCTTTGACACAGTACCCCATAAAAGGCTGTTACAAAAGTTGGAGCAACAGGCAGGTGTAAAATGAAAGATGCTCCAGTGGATAAGGGAGTATCTAGCAACAGGAAACAGCGAGTAACTGTGAAGGGGGGAGACATCAGAGTTGCGAGATGTCACCAGCGGAGTCCCGCAGGGCTCTGTACTTGGACCCATCCTGTTTCTGATATATGTAAACGATCTTCCAGAGGGTATAGACTCATTCATCTCAATGTTTGCAGATGATGCAAAATTATGAGAAGAATCAAGACAGATGAAGATAGACAGAGACTACAGGACGACCTGGACAAACTGGAGGAATGGTCTAGAAAATGGCTGCTAAAGTTCAACTCAGGAAAGTGTAAAGTAATGACATTAGGCGAAGGGAACACAAGTTACCATCTGGAAGGTGAAATCCTGCAAGCGTCAAATAGAGAGAAAGACAGTCACAACAGCAGCGTATGTATTCAATGGCACGAATGTTGAACACACACGCTCTTGAATATCTGCGCTATTCAATACATACGCTGTTCAATATCTGCGCTATTCAATACGTACGCTGCTCAATATACACAATATTAAATACTCGTTTTATTACTGCGTGATGTTGCTGCAGTCTTCACGCTTGATTGTGTTCAATTTTATGAATTATATCCTTCAAATAATGTTATTTCAAGAAGATCGATATCTTTAGAACAACGATATCACAGGAACAACGATATTTTAATGACAACGATATTTCAAGAACAACGATATTTCAAGAACAACGATATCTCAAAAGCAACGATATCTCAAGAACTACCATATCTCAAGAGCTACGATATCTCAAGAACTACGATATCTCAAGAACTACGATATCTCAAGAACTACAATATCTCAAGAACAACGATAGATTAAGACTATAATATCTCCGTATCTCGACAATGATATGTTAAGAACAACAATATATCAAGAGCAACAAAAGAAAATACATTTAAAATTGATATGGAGATTCCATAGAGTTACATAAAGTACAGAATCAACACTATTGATATGACAAACCCTCCTGTGTTAGTCATATCAATATAGTCATATCAGTATACCTGTGTTAAATGTGTGATGGTCATTTAGGATAGAGATAACTGAATCCCAAAGGTTCTAGGATAAAAAGCTATGATTTGTTTAGACCTGAAACGACAAATCGACAGTGCGACATACTGGTTGTCAGCATCAAACAGGCAGACGTATCGTTGACGGGGATTCGAACCTGCTCCCCGGACGCAGGTTCGAACCCTCGTCACGGCCCTTGTGGATTTGTTCATTTGATGCATCACGCTTTTTGTGATTTCTGTGTGTAAAGACATATCGTTACTGTGGCAGGTACTGAATGTCTAGTCATCAGATCCCCTTCAGACCTGTAGGTACGAAACACCTGGAGCTGTGCAATCACTTTGTTACATCTGGTGTTGTTGACGATGTTATCATAATGCACCTATAGTTTTGTGTTTACCCCCGCCGTTTACCCGCGCTTCGTAATCCTTTATTCGAAAATGATAAACATTAATTTATTGGGGCTACAGTAATAATTTTCCAAGAGAGAGAGAGAGAGAGGCTGTGAAAGGGATATTGATAAACAGAGGAGAGGGAGAAAGAGAAAGAGGGGGGAATAGAAGGGGGAGGTGAGCGATGAGTGGGAGAGAGAGAGAGAAGACGGGAATAGAGGAGGGGAAGGGAGAGGAGGATACCGTTGAGTGCCGCTTACAACATACTAGATAGGGTACCCGGCAGTGCCCGGGGTCTCTGCTTCTCTCTCTCTCTCTTAAACGATAATGGTATAATGGTCTCCTTACACAAACAAGGTATGATGACCTTACACAATAAGGGTATGATGGCCTCCTTACACAAACAGGGTATGATGACCTTACACAATAAGGGTATGATGGCCTCCTTACACAATAAGGGTATGATTACCTCCTTACACAATAAGGGTATGATTACCTCCTTACACAATAAGGGTATGATTACCTCCTTACACAATAAGGGTATGATTACCTCCTTACACAATAAGGGTATGATTACCTCCTTACACAATAAGGGTATGATGGCCTCCTTACACAATAAGGGTATGATTACCTCCTTACACAATAAGGGTATGATTACCTCCTTACACAATAAGGGTATGATGGCCTCCCTTCACAATAAGGGTATGATGGCCTCCCTTCACAATAAGGGTATGATAGCCTCCCTACACAATAAGGGTATGATGGCCTCCTTTCACAATAAGGGTATGATGGCCTCCCTTCACAATAAGAGTATGATGACCTCCCTTCACAATAAGGGTATGATGGCCTACTTACACAATAAGGGTATGATGGCCTCCCTACACAATAAGGGTATGATGGCCTACTTACACAATAAGGGAATGATGGCCTCCCTTCACAATAAGGGTATGATGGCCTACTTACACAATAAGGGTATGATGGCCTCCCTACACAATAAGGGAATGATGGCCTCCCTTCACAATAAGGGTATGATGGCCTCCTTACACAATTAGGGAATGATGGCCTCCCTACACAATAAGGGTATGATGGCCTCCCTTCACAATAAGGGTATGATGGCCTTACACAATAAGGGTATGATGGCCTCCCTTCACAATAAGGGTATGATTGCCTCCCTTCACAATAAGGGTATGATGGCCTCCCTACACAATAAGGGTATGATGGCCTCCCTACACAATAAGGGTATGATGACCTCCCTACACAATAAGGGTATGATGACCTCCTTACACAATAAGGGTATGATGGCCTCCCTTCACAATAAGGGTATGATGGCCTCCCTACACAGTAAGGGTATGATGGCCTCCCTTCACAATAAGGGTATGATGGCCTCCCTTCACAATAAGGGTATGATGGCCGCTCTTCACAATAGGGGTATGATGGCTTCCCTACACAATAAGGGTATGATGGCTTCCCTACACAATAAGGGTATGATGGCTTCCCTACACAATTAGGGTATGATGGCCTCCCTACACAATAAGGGTATGATGGCTTCCCTACACAATAAGGGTATGATGGCCTCCCTACACAATAAGGGTATGCTGATGGCCTCCCTTCACAATAAGTGTATGATGGCCTCCCTTCACAATAAGTGTATGATGGCCTCCCTTCACAATAAGTGTATGATGGCCTCCCTTCACAATAAGGTTATGATGAACTCCCTTCACATTAAGGGTATGATGGCCTCCCTTCATAGTAAGGGTATGATGGCCTCCTTTCATAATAAGGGTATGATGGCCTCCATTCACAATAAGGGTATGATGGCGTCCCTTCATAGTAGTATAGGTTATGAAGGACCTCGCCTTACACAATACGGGTTTGCTGACCTCCGGTTACACAATAAGGGTAGTGATGGCCTTCCTTAACAAACAATAAGGGTCTGATGACCTCCTTATCACAATAAGGTATGATGGCCTCACCTTTCACAATAAGGTATTGAGAGCCTTCCTTACACCAATAAGGGGTATGACGGACCTCATTACACAATAAGGGTATGAGTGCCTTCCCGTTCACAATGAAGGGTATGGATGATTCTCTTCTACAGTAAGTGGTATGATTGCACTCCTTACACAGTAAGGGTATGATTACCTCCTTTCACTAATAAGGGTATGATTGCCTCCTTTACAATAAGGGTATGATTAGCCTTCCTTACACAATAAGGGTATGATAACCTCCTCTACACAATAAGGGAATGATGGCCTCCCTTCACAATAAGGGTATGATTACCTCCCTTACACAAGTAAGGGTATGATTGCCTCCGCTACACAATAAGGGTATTATGGCCTCCCTTCACAATAAGGTGTATGATGGCCTCCCTTCACAAAGGTATGAAGCCTACATAGGGTATGATGGCCTCCTTTCACAATAAGGTGTATGATGGCCTCCCTTCACAATAAGATGTATGATGGCCTCCCTTCACAATAAGTGTATGATGGCCTACTTACACAATAAGTGTATGATGGCCTCCCTTCACAATAAGTGTATGATGGCCTACCTTCACAATAAGGATATGATGGCCTCCCTTCACAATAAGTGTATGATGGCCTACCTTACACAATAAGGTGTATGATGGCCTCCCTACACAATAAGGTGATATGATGGCCTCCCTTCACAATAAGGTATGATGGCCTCCCTTCACAATTAGAGGAATGATGGCCTCCCTATCACAATAAGGGTATGATGGCCTCCCTTCACATAAGGGTATGATGGCTCCTTACACAATAAGTGTATGATGGCCTCCCTTCACAATAAGTGTATGATTGGCCTCCCTTCACAATAAGGTGTATGATGGCCTCCCTTCACAACTAAGGGTATGATGGCCTCCCTACACAATAAGGGTATGATGCCTCCCTACAATAAGGGTATGATGGCCTTACACAATAAAGGGTATGATGGCCTCCCTTCACAATAAGTGGTTAATGAGTGTGACCTCCCTCAAGTAAGGGTATGATGGCCTCCCTTCAGACAATAAGGGTATGATGGCTCTCCCTTCACTAATAAGGGTATAGATGGCCGCTCTCCTAGGTAGGCTTTACACAATAAGGGTATGATGGCCTCCCTACACAATAAGGTGTATGATGGCTTCCCTTCACATTAGGGTATGATGGCCTCCCTACACAATAGGGTATGATGGCTTCCCTTCAAATTAAGGGTATGAGGCCTCCCTCTCATATAAATGGGTATGATGGCTCCTCCGTTGAGCCTTCACAATAAGGGTATAGATGGCCTCCCTTCACACGATAAGGGTATGATGGCCTCCCTTCAATAATAAGGGTAAGATGGCCTCCCTTCACAATAAGGGTATGATGGCCTCCCTTCACAATAAGGGTATGATGGCCTCCCTTCACATAAGGGTATGATGTCCCTCAAAGATTCCTTCTTACAATAAAGGGTATGATGGCCTTCCTTCACAATAATGTATGATGGCCTCCCATGTTCACAAATAAGGGTATGATGGCCTCCTTCATAATAAGGGTATAGATCACAAAAGTGTCCTCCTTCACAATAAGGGTAGATGGCCTCCTTACACAATAGGGGTATGATGACCTCCCTTGACACATAAGGGTATGATGGCCTCCCTTTCACTAATAAGGGTATGAATGGACCTCCTATACACAATAAGGGTATGATGCCTCCTTCACAATAAGGTATGATGCCTTCTTGCCGCGATAAGGGTGGCTCCCTTCACAATAGAGGATGATATCTCTTACGTAGGTGAGCCACCCTTACAGTAAGGGTAGTGATGGCCTCCTCTTCACAATATAGGGTATGATGGCCGTAGCCTATCACAAGTTAAGGTATGATGGCCTCCGCTCACAATAAGGGAGATTGCCGGCCTATCACATTAAGGTATGATGGCCTCCCTTCACACATAAGGGGGTTTGATTGGGCCTCCCGTTCACAGTAATGGGTTATGTGGCCTCCTTACACAATAAGGGTATGAGACCTCCTTACACAATAAGGGTAATGATGACCTCCCTACACAATAAGGGATGCAACTGACCTCCCTACACAATAAGGGTATGATGCCTCCTTAGACAATAAGGGTATGATGGCCTCCCTTCACAATAAGGGTATGAAGGACCCTCCTTACACAAATAAGGGTATGAAGACCTCCTCTACACAATAAGGGAATGAGACCTCCTACACAATAAGGGAATGATGACCTCCTACACAATAAGGGTATGATGGCCTCCCTTACAATAAGGGTATGATGCTCCCTTCACAATAAGGGTTTATGGCCTCCCTTCACAGAAGTATGATGTGCTTCTAAGGTATGTTGCCTCCTTCACAATAAGGGTATGATGGCCCCTTCACAATAAGGGTATGATGGCCTCCTCTTCACAATAAGATGTGGCCTTTAACTTACGTAGGTGGCCTCCCTTCACATAGGGATATGATGGCTCCCCTCACAAATAAGGGTATGTAGCGCCTTCACAAGGTAAGTAGAGCACTTAGCTAGATGTGTGGCCTCCCTTCACAATAAGGGTATGATGGCCTCCCTTCACAATAAGGTATGATGGCCTCCCTTCACAATAAGTGTATGATGGCTCCCTTCATATAATGCCTCTACACAATAAGGGTATGATGGCCTCCCTTCACAATAAGGTATGATGGCCTCCCTTCATCAATAAGGTGTAATGATGGCCTCCCTATCACAATAAGGGTATGATGGCCTCCCTTCAAATAAGGGTATGTGCCCTTATATGGATGGGTCCTCCCTTCACAATAAGGTGTATGATGGCCTCCTTCACAATAAGTGTATGATGGCCTCCCTTCACAATAAGTGTAGATGGCCTCCCTACACAATAAGGTGTATGATGGCCTCCCTTCACAATAAGTGTATGATGGCCTCCCTTCACAATAAGTGTATGATGGCCTCCCTCACAATAATGGTATGATGGCCTCCCTTCACAATAAGTGTATGATGGCCTCCCTTCATAATTAAGGGTATGATGCCTCCATTACAATAAGGGTATGTTGGCCTCCCTTCACAATAAGGGTATGATGGCTCGCCTATCAATAGTAGGGTATGATGGCCTCCCTTCAACATAAGGGTATGATGCCTCCCTACACAATAAGGGTATGATGCCTCCCTTACTAATAAGGGTATGATGACCTCCTTACACAATATGGTATGAGGCCTCTTACGCCAATAGAATGTGGGTGTGTAGGGCTTCTTCAACTAAGTGGTATGAGGGCCTCATTAGGACATATAGGGTTTGAGAGGCTCGCCGATTCAAGAAAACAGGGTTATGCATGACCTCCCTTCAACAATATAGAGTATGATGACCTCCCTTTACAATCAAGGGGTTTATTGATGTACTCGTCTTTTTACAATAAGGGTACTGAGTGGCCTCCCTTCTACAATTAATGTAGTATGATGACTTCCTTCACAATTAAGGGTATTGATGACCTCGCTTGCACAATGAAGAGTTGGAGACCTCGCTTCATCAATAAGGGTTGATTGGCCTTCCGTCAAAATTTGAAGGGTATGATGGACCTCCCTTCACAGTGGAAAGGTAGGGTGTTTGCATGGCAGTCCATTCCACTAAATAAGGGGGATGGCCTCTCTGGACTTCACAATAAAGGGTCTGATGTCCTCCCTCATAGTAAGTGTCATGATGGCTCCCTTTCACAGTCAGGGTACTGAGTTGGCATCACTTCACAGTGGAAGGGTATGATTGGGCCTCCTGTCACAATAGTAGGGGGTTAAGATGGGTCCTCACCGTTCATCACATAGGGATTATGATGCCCTCCACTTCATAGTAAGGGTATGATTGGCCTCCCTCACAGATTAAGGGTAATGATGGCCCCTTCCTCAACACATCACAGGGTATGATGGGGCCGTCGTACTAGCCACAATATGGGTAGTGATGGTCCTCTCTACAAACGTTGAAAGGGTAATGACTGCCCTTTCCTTCACAGATGAAGGGTGGATGGCTCTGTCTTTACCACAATAAGGTATGCCTGGCCTCCCCTCACAATAAGGGTATGATGGCCTCCATACACAATAAGGGTATGATGGCCTCTTTCATATAGCGTCTGGATTGCCTCCCTTCAACCCATAGGGTTTGATGGCCTCCCTTCCCAATAAGGGTATGATGGCCTCCATACACAATAAGGGTATGATGACCTCCCTACACAATAAGGGAATGATGGCCTCCCTTCACAATAAGTGTATGATGGCCTCCCTTCACATTAAGGGTATGATGGCCTCCCTTCATAGTAAGGGTATGATGGCCTCCTTTCATAATAAGGGTATGATGGCCTCCTTCACAATAAAAGTATAATGGCCTCCCTTCACAATAAGTGTATGATGGCCTCCCTTCACATTAAGGGTATGATGGCCTCCCTTCATAGTAAGGGTATGATGGCCTCCTTTCATAATAAGGGTATGATGGCCTCTCTTCACAATAAGGGTATGGTGACCTCCTTACACAATAAGGGTATGAAGACCTCCCTACACAATAAGGGAATGATGACCTCCCTACACAATAAGGGAATGATGACCTCCCTACACAATAAGGGTAAGATGGCCTCCCTACACAATAGGGGTATGATGGCTTCCCTACACAATAAGGGTATAATGGCTGACTTCTACACAATAAGGTATGGTGATGTGCGCTACGTACACAATAAGGGTGTGATGGCCTCTCTTACACAATCCATAGGGAGAGTGAGGTCGCCTCTGCGCTTACACATATGGAAGAAGGGTTATGACTGGCCTCTCTTTCACAAGTAAGGGTGGTAAACTGATGCTACGTCCATTACACTAATATAGGGGATGATGGCCGCTCGCGTATCACAATGAAGGGGGTATATGATGGGATTCTCTCTTAGCACAATAAGGGTTCTGATTGGCCTCCTGCTAACAGTCTAAGTAAGGGTTATGGTGGTCGCTCCTACAGCTAATAAAGGGTATGGTATGGAGCTTCTGTGATCATGCATTATAAGGGTATGATGGCATTCTCCGTACGCAATAAGTTTGTGCGAGGTGACACGTCTTATTACACAGAGTAAGGGGGTATGATGGCCTCTCACTTACAAAATAAGGCGTATGATTGGTGCCTCGTCTAGACATCTAAGGGGTATGATGGGAATATGCTTACACAATTCTAAAGGGGTATTGTTAGGCCTTCCACCTCCCCCTTAAACACCTTGGCGGTGAAACTCAGGTTCTTCATTAATTACACCCACGCCTAGTATTTCGGGCTACAGGAGGTAAGGATAGCGATTTGTTCGTGTTAAGCAGGCGGTTTACCTCGCTGCCAAATAGATCCCAACACGCAGAAATCCTGTGGCTGTAAAACATATTCTCCTGTATTCTGGATCCTTAGATAACTTTGAAAGCTGCAAACCACTTGGGTATCATGACCGGGATTAAATGATAGGCTCTCGCCACAGGAAGGGCATGCCGAGACTGGGTTAGTTAGGAGGGTACAGGCTGTGGTGTAGTTTGGTGATACACATGGAGGCTCGGAAGCGTCGTGAGTGATACAGATGTTCGGGAAATTATACCGTTCCATTTAGAGATGAAAATCTGACACCGGAAGCCCCAAGGGTATTTCCTGTGTTCTGAAGTAGGGATAAGAACTCCAGCGACGAGGTAGAAGGAGCAGCTCGAGTATCACTTAGGTATTAGTAGGTTCCTCAAGTTGGGTAGGATTACATGTGTCGGCCTTTAGCTAAGCGGATGTTATGGAAGGTCATGTTATGGGGGGGGTATTAGGCCTTTTCTGCTAGTCCCACTAGCTCTCCCACCTACTACCTTCTTCAAGAAAAAGATCAGTCAGATGGTTCGGCCTCGCCGTAACTCACAACCTGGAAATATCCAGTGGCATTACTAGAAAATTAGAGAAATAAGTAGAAAAATGTCCATATGTCGCCATTGGCTGCCTAGCACCCTGCCGGCCAACTATCGGTAAATAAAATTACAATCGCACTCTTTTTGGCTCTCAAATCACGAAGGAGTTTTTTAGATTAAAATTGGTCATCAATTACAAGAAATAAGATTTACTGTTCATGAAAAATGTGTTGAAAGTTATAACGACGGTTGTTTCACGACCTGGTGTCCTTACAAGGAGGTCAAACCCCCTTTTAGCCTAGGACATCACTGAACATAAAGCGATTCACTTAAAAATTACCCTAGTGGACCCCCTGGAGAGAAATTTTGTGCGTTTTAGAGAAGGTATCGCGGAGGCTGGGTCTGTCTCTAGGCCACATCACTCATTCGCTGTAGACTGGATGCTTGCAGCTCGCGGGAGAAGATTCCAATGGTCAGCAGTTTGTTCCGTTGCTTAACGGACAACCCGTAGACTCCCTGGACAGGTCTTCAGCAGGTGTGTGCGGACTGTGGTGGCCTCCGGCTCACACCCCCTTCCACCGCCACACACCGTCAGGAGTGGCTGTGGCTCCACTTGGGATCATCACAAAGCCTGGGGGACGAGGTGCAGGCTGGGGAAGACGAGCTCCGAAGTGAAAAATGAGTCGAACGATAGGTTAATCAGCGCAAATCTCCAGATGGTTGGCTACCCTGCTCAAGGTACCACTGTGACGTCTATACATTCCAAAATGGCGGACGAGAGGCAGTGGCTCTGACTGTGCACAGGTAAGAGAGTTTTATTAAATTTCGTTGGGTATTTGGCCCCGGACCGGCAGTTGAGGGCATGCGTTAAGCTTTTGAAGACTATGTAGCATCTTTGAGCGCGGTTTCATCCGGCCGCTCTGGGTCCCGGCACCGAACGCGAGAATTGAGATCGAAATGTGCACAAGTCGGGCGCGGAGTGTGCAAGACTCATTCATTCTCGAGCATGACACGACAGCGGGCATTAATCTACGACGTTCCTGGGCAGTTTAAATCCTCAGTGTTTCACACAAACCATTTTTTGTACATTACTAAAGACCGAAGGAGTGTTAGGGACTTGTTGGATGTAGCAGGTGGTGGCGGCTGTGAGCTCTGGCCAGTAATTTTATATAAGTAGAGGCACGCAGGAAGAACTGTGGGAAAAAATGGAGAAAGTGGCAATTTCTCTCATTTCCAAACATTGGCAAGGTAAGTGTGTGGTATATGGGTCTCCTGTCTCCTCCCTACCTGCCCTCGTTCTAGTTCTGCAGCTCAACGCTTACATTTTCACCGCTACGTGGTTATTTAATTTGACGTGTATTTTCATAATGTATTTTGCCTGTAGGGTCATATAAGGTTTCTAATGGAATTTTGAACCTCTTCAGTCCTCAAAAATATGTAATATTGCTGCCGGGGGCCGAATTCGTCCTTCGTGGGTGCGGGACAAATGGCGGCCCGTCGGTCCTGGGGTGGAACAATGGGGGGTGGGGTGCCGACCGGCGTATATCGAGGGAACAACGATGCGCGGGGGTTTTCGGAGTCTTGTGACGTTAGGTTGGGAAAAGAACGGGCCGCGCGCCCGGCCGGCCAGCTCTACCGAGGGGTTGAACGATGTGAGTGCCGTCCGGCGGGAACACGTGTCATGCGTACTGGTCCTGTGCAGACGGTGAAAACAGGGCGACCTCATGGGCTAGTGCCTCCCTGAGTGAGGAACACTGGCGCCGTCCTGTGAAGTCGGAAACACATGGCGCCGTCCTGGTGAACACTGGCGCCACGGGAACCTGTGATTAGGGATGATACGGAGAGAGGTACGATGACAATATGATCAAGTGAGAACAAGACCCAGTTGTAGATGCCGTTCGTCTGGACGCTTGTGTAAAAACTACAGAATTATGAAAAAGCTTTAAAATATAATTATGTTCTATAATATGCATTAAAAACTTTCTTAGTTGTTAATATGAGTGACCAAAAAAATTGGTAATTGAACGTCAAAGTACTACAAGTTCACATATTTGCTGATATCTCGAATATTAATTACTCGTCAAAAGTTTGCATATCTTCAATTAGAACATTTGTGTCCTGTGTCTGCTCCCCGGGCTTTGTATTGGGCTGTGTCTGCTCCCCGGGCTTTGTATTGGGCTGTGTCTGCTCCCCGGGCTTTGTATTGGGCTGTGTCTGCTCCCCGGGCTTTGTATTGGTCTGTGTCTGCTCACACGTGGCTTTGTATTGGTCTGTGTCTGCTCCCCGGGCTTTGTATTGGTCTGTTTCTGCTCCCCGGGCTTTGTATTGGGCTGTGTCTGCTCCCCGGGCTTTGTATTGGGCTGTGTCTGCTCCCCGGGCTTTGTATTGGGCTGTGTCTGCTCCCCGGGCTTTGTATTGGGCTGTGTCTGCTCCCCGGGCTTTGTATTGGGCTGTGTCTGCTCCCCGGGCTTTGTATTGGGCTGTGTCTGCTCCCCGGGCTTTGTATTGGGCTGTGTCTGCTCCCCGGGCTTTGTATTGGGCTGTGTCTGCTCCCCGGGCTTTGTATTGGGCTGTGTCTGCTCCCCGGGCTTTGTATTGGGCTGTGTCTGCTCCCCGGGCTTTGTATTGGGCTGTGTCTGCTCCCCGGGCTTTGTATTGGGCTGTGTCTGCTCCCCGGGCTTTGTATTGGGCTGTGTCTGCTCCCCGGGCTTTGTATTGGGCTGTGTCTGCTCCCCGGGCTTTGTATTGGGCTGTGTCTGCTCCCCGGGCTTTGTATTGGGCTGTGTCTGCTCCCCGGGCTTTGTATTGGGCTGTGTCTGCTCCCCGGGCTTTGTATTGGGCTGTGTCTGCTCCCCGGGCTTTGTATTGGGCTGTGTCTGCTCCCCGGGCTTTGTATTGGGCTGTGTCTGCTCCCCGGGCTTTGTATTGGGCTGTGTCTGCTCCCCGGGCTTTGTATTGGGCTGTGTCTGCTCCCCGGGCTTTGTATTGGGCTGTGTCTGCTCCCCGGGCTTTGTATTGGTATGTGTCTGCTCCCCGGGCTTGGTATGGGTCTTGGGTCGTCGCTCTCCCGACCGACTTCTGTATGTGTGTCGGGTGTCTGCTCCCCGGGCTTTGTATGGGTATGTGTCTGCTTCACACTAGGGCTTTGTATGGGTCTGTGGTTCTCCCTGGGCTATGTAGGGGTGTGTCTGGCTCCACCCAGGCGTTTGGATTATCGGTGGTATAGTGTCTGCTCGTCCCGGCGTGTTATGGGTTGTGTCTGCTCCCGGGCTGTGTGTATGTGTCGTGTCTGCTCCCGGGATTTGTATGGGTTGTCTGTGTCTGCTCCCCAGGCTTGTTGGGTATGTGTCTTGCGTCCCCGGGCTTTGTTGGGGTCTGTGTTTCTTTTTTTTTGCTCCCGGAGCTTTGTATGGGTGCTGTGTATGACCCCAGGCTTGTATGGTGTATGTGTAGTGCTCCCGGGCTTTGTATGGGTCGTGATTACTTGCGACCCGGCTTTGCGTAATGGGTCTGTGTCTGCCTCCCACCGGGCCTTTGTATTGGTCTGTGCCTGCTCCCCGGGCTTTGTATTGGGCTGTGTCTGCTCCCCGGGCTTTGTATTGGGCTGTGTCTGCTCCCCGGGCTTTGTATTGGGCTGTGTCTGCTCCCCGGGCTTTGTATTGGGCTGTGTCTGCTCCCCGGGCTTTGTATTGGGCTGTGTCTGCTCCCCGGGCTTTGTATTGGGCTGTGTCTGCTCCCCGGGCTATGTATTGGTCTGTGTCTGACTCCCCGGGCTTTTTATTGGTCTGTGTCTGCTCAACGGCTTTGTATGGTCTGTGTCTGCTCCACCGAGGGCTTGATGGGTCTGTGTCGGCCCCCGGGGGCTGTACTTGGACTGTGTTGTTCTTGGATGTTTTTATGGTCTGTATTTGCACGGGGTTTTAATCACCCCCCCCCTCGCCTTCTATAGGACTGTTGCAAGCGGCATAATCTGATATATATCCTTTGTTGTAGATCAACTTCCTTCGTTTGTGTGTCTGTACAATTTGGGTACGCAAGTTAAGGTTAAATCCTAAGTTATTTATATGGGAGTGTACATATTTCATTTAATTATATATAATATATATAATGTAATATATATATAATAGTATATATATATATATATATGGCGAGAGAAAATCCCCAGTGCGGAAAATGAAAAGGAGGTAACCAGCAGTCTCGACTTGCGTTAACAGGCCTTCGTCAAATCCAGATGACGACAAGACGATGAGGTGAATTGGGAGGATCTCGTCTTGTAGAAAGTCTGTGGTTTGACAAAGGCGTTAACCAAGTCGAAACGTTACCTCCTTTCATTTTCCTCTGTGGATTCTGTCCGGCATAAACAATGATCACAGGTGGGTTTGTGATCGTCACAAACTGAATTATATATAGTAGTACTTAACCCTATTAATATATATATATATATAGTTATTATTATGTATATGGTTTATATATTATTACAAGCCAGTATATATTGCATCTAATAATGTAATATGAAGAGTATATATATGTAGAGGTAATGTTTCCCATACATAGCAAAAAAACTCTCTGAAGCATGTTTTTGTTACATATGTGAAAATATTCAGCATATGTAAGGGTAGGCGCCAGGGGTCCCGAGTCAGACACATGGGGGGAAGATTTTGTATGTTTGTGGTAATTTCGTGGGAGTGTAGCCACTACGCTTAATAATTAACATATTGTCGGGTATAGACTCGAGTTTATTAAGGCAAATTTAGGGGCCAGAACAAGAAGTTTTGGGCACGTTAAAAGACTGAAGGTCGATGGCTATTAGGGAATGCTTGACCAGACTGGTGACAGTTTAAGCCTGGATAAACCAGCATCAACCAACCGGGGGTCAGACTTAAAATTCATTTCTTGAAGGGAAAGTAACAACTGTGAAATTCGAGATGGACTATGTGGGATTCTTAGACTATACGAGAGCAGCTGAGTAGTATCAAGTCAGGGTTTTTAGTAGTTAGGTTCAGAATCACTGATACAATCGAGCCATGGGCCGTATTGTTATATAAGGCGAGATCTCAGGACGACTCTCAGGAGCTATAAAACTACTGGACCCAAAACGCACATTAGACGTGGGTCTTATAATGTACGCTGGAGAGGTTAAAACGATTAGTCATAAGGGGTTACCCACTTGCAGGGCGGACATCCCTGTTCATATCCTGAAGCCGTAATCACCGATTGGGGCCAGATTCCGAAGAAAATCACGTATGACCAAAGCACTCGTACGCAA
>WNGS01147757.1:0-10035 GCA_020271785.1 Procambarus virginalis | reverse complement strand
TAAATAAATAAATAAATAAATAAATATGTGTATTCAGGTAAGGTATATACATACAAGTGATGTTACATTAATGGATCGAATTATAGATAGAGCTAGTACAGGTACATACAATGCCTAAAGCCACTATTACGCAATGCGTTTCGGGCAGGAAGAACATTAATATCTAGAACTTAATACTAATTGAGCATAAAGAATAAAATGTGTTGAGCACAAATACAAATAAAGATAAAAAAAAAAAAAAAAAAAAAAAAAAAAAAAAAAAAAAAAAAAAAAAAAAAAAAAACAGGGGGAACATGACTGAAAAAGCAGCAAATACAAAAGGTTGACAAACAGCATTGATTAAAAAATAACAGACATGGGTTGATAATCGAGGGGTAAGGTAGGTTACAAGGAATTCATTAGGTAGTGTTTAGTTTTAATCTTAAACTGGATTGAGAGAGGTACAGTTGTTGGAAATTTCCAACACTTATCATCCATTATTATGTTATGATAAATTACTATTAACTTATTAATTGCAGTAGCTCTTAACACCACTAACCATAGTGTTAATATAAATTAATCTGAGCATATTGCTGATAATATTACTCCTGATAATGTAAATCAAGAGTTATTAATTGAAATTATTCAGTAACAGTTTTTATTCTGTTACGATCGAATGCTCTGGAGAAGTATAAATATTATCTCCATTTCTCGCTAGAGATCATTTATCGAGAATATTATAATTATTAATTCCCTATAATTTCAACCCAGTTCATATTATCGCATTTCATCCATAATTGCGCGGGAAAGAATAATTTGTGTTTAATAATTTCCGTGGTGAATGCGAGAGCGGGGAGAGGGAGGGCGGCGACGCCATTATACAACAACAAGGCACGCGCACGAGACAGCGTGGTGGAGCACATGGCATTAATTGAGAATTCTTGTCGATAAGAATTACGTCGACACTCAGTTAATAAGTGGAATTTACTTGCCAGTGTTCTCTAGTGCCTCAACAGTGAACCCAGCGTCTACAATTACCACCCGGACCGTAAATAAGTGTGCACAGCAGTGAACACTGAGTCCAGCAGACGCTCATCTCGGCAAACCTTAGTACTCGGTTACGCTCACAGGTTTTTCTTTCTAATTGGATGCATCTAAGTAGTTAGTGCCTTAGTGAGTAGTTTGTCGTTATGAAGAGAAATTAATAACAATCAAACGTTAGTAATATTTATCACTCAGTTCAGCTTCATGAATATATGAGCACAATTTGTAGCCTAGTCAATTGCTACTTTATATTTCTTGTATTACAGCGTGTATTTGAGACGCCAGCAAGATTGTCATCAATCGTGTTATTTACCTCGAGTCATTTCTCTATGGGGATTCTGTGATCACGAGGACGAATGATGAACTGGCGTTAGAAATCGTCTTACAGCTAAGACCCATTTTTCTTATAAATTTATTCAATTTAATTATTGCTTCTATAATTAATATGATCTTAAATGAATATAATTTGATTACCATATATTTACATATGTTGTAGTTAGATTTACCATAATACCAATGCCATAATGAACTAGTGACGAACCACACTGGTTCCTAGATATATATGAATTTCTAGAAATAACCCCCCAATGTTGATATTTGAGGCTTTGGCTTTAATTAATAATTACAGTCTTCATTATTTTCAAGTGAATATCCATTGAATGATTTTCCATAGACACTGGTTCTCTGGTGTCATTCTAATGATCAATTTTATTTGTTTTCCCTCTTTTCTCAAAAGCGGGTGGTCCTTCGATTTATTTAATATAATAATTAAATAATTTATTTTCTGAGTTCAAGCCCCAGATACCCAACATTTTGGTCTCTTCGAACCGGATACCAATTAATATTTCACTATATCGGTTCTCAAGCACCAAAACAACATTTTGGTCCTTTTCGAACCGGATAATTCATTAATATTAACCATATCAGTTCTCAGACTGAAACAACATTTTGGTCTTATCGAACTGGATACATACCAATTACCATTAAACTGTATCCGTTCTCAGAAACCAAAACAACATTTTGGTCTCTTAGAACTGGATACAACCCAAGAAATTCTTACAATTAGTCCTGTACTAATGAGTAGTACATACATTATACATTTTTGTGCTGACCCTAGCAAGGGTGGGATTCAACATTACAGTAACTCTGATTAGAGTGCTTCCATATCAATTATTTGTGTATTCATTATTTTTGTGTGTGGTTTTGAGTGTTGCTGTATGATCACCATTACATCTAATGGTGATAATGATGGGCTAGCCGGACGAAAGTTAATGGTGACATGCAGACACCACTCAAAATCTTTAGCTATATACTTGTTAGGTAGGGACATTTAACCTCAAAGTGAGGTAGAGTTTAATTTAGCCAGAACTCAGGCTATACTCAATATTAATTATCAACTAATGAACAAATTTCCCAGCTTCATTAGTAATATTCAATCAAGTCCTATGAAATTTGGACTTAAAGCTAACATGGCTACTCCTGAGCAATTAAGGAGAACCTATATTGGCCTCAAAGGCCATTTAACTAGACTAATCAATAAGTCTGATGACTTGTCCAAGGCAACTCCCATTGATTACTATCTACTAGAATCATCAGTGAGAGTAGCTAATCTTAAGTTTGATCAAGTTAAATCAGCAAGTCAGTCTTATCTTAACTCACTGAATGCTACTGAAACTGATCTAGAGGAATTAGATCAAATTGTAGCAAATATTTCACAACACGAAGATGAGACTCAAGATAAATTTGATGTACTATCCAGTATAGTAAACCATCAACCCAATACAAATTCTACTATGTCTCAATCCAGTAATCAATTACCTGAGGTTCGTCTACCTACTTTAGACTTACCTACATTTGCAGGGCTGGATGAAGAAAATTGGGACACATTTTGGACTTCATTTGAAGTTCATATCCATAACAGGTCTTATCTTGACCCAATTTCTAAATTTTCATACCTGATTAGTCTTCTCAAAGGGGAAGCTAAAAAGGTTATAAATAACTTAGCTCTCACTGAGAGTAATTATGTGGAAGCTATCAAACTGCTGAAGTTGAATTATTGCAATCAGGAGTTAAGTATAGCTAACCTTTATTACCAATTGCTAGATCTGAATGCACCAAGTAACAGACCAGACTCACTTCAAAGCTTCAGGCTAGAAGCAGAGTCTCTAGTGAAGGCCTTAGGTACTAAAGTTGATGTACCAGCTTCAGAATGGTCAATCAAGTTACTTTTGCAGAGGAAATTACCTCAAATTATCCTAGCAGAAATATGTTCACATTATAAAACTGAGTTTCTCACTCTCGAGCAAATATTCGAGGGGCTGAGAATAACAGTTAACAGGTTGAAGACTCATGATAAGATTAAACCTGAGTCTAAATTACCTAACATTGACATCTCAGTCAAACCTAAATTGACTTTGAATAAATCCAATAAATCTAAGCCTAAGACTACTCCATCCACTGGAAAGGGGAGTAGTAGTGTAGGTACTTATACTGTATCTCCCTCTGACACTGCAACTGATGTGTCTACTAAAGGACAAATTCAGTCAGAGAGAGAAGGTGCTTGTTCTGCGATCAAGAACATCTCACCTACAAATGTACGGTTTATCCTAACTTTAACACCAGGATTAAACAACTTCAAGAATTACACAGATGCACCAAGTGCATGGGTTCTCATGAACCCAGTAAATGTGTTGTGCAGCTACGGTTATGCAGTAGATGCCACAAAGGTGTACATCATTATGCCTTATGTAGAACAATTTCTACCCAATCTGTGACACCTGGGAAGAATTCTATGAATTCTACCACAGTACAATATTGCAAAGTACATCAGGAAATAAGTGTACTTGCTACTGAGGCAGGCAATAATACCACTCTGCCTACAGCTCAACTTAAGCTAATAGACAAGAAATCTAGAGTCAACACTAGAGGTCTCTTTGATCAGGGATCACAGAAAACCTTTATCACGCAACAATTAGTGGAGCAGTTAAAATTAAAACCTGCCAAAAGTGTGAGACTGAACATTTCTGGGTTCTTGACTAATAGTGGACCTCGTGAATACCAAGTAGTCAAGGTATTAGTGAGACTTGGATCTTCTACTAGTCCAATACAAGCGGTAGTAGTTGATAAACTGCCTTCAGACCTGCAGGTCACAGGACTAGCTCGCACTGCGAGGTATCTTAAACGAAACCGCATGAGGCTAGCAGATTACAAAATAAATTCTGACTGCCTCACAGATGTTGGTATACTTATAGGCGCTGACCATTATTATAAATTTATAACTGGATGCACCAGACAACACGGAATGAATTTGTTGTCATCTGCTGGAGGCAAGTTGCTTACTGGACCGGTGCTTTTCCAACAAAGGGCAGCGTCAACCAACAAACAAGATAACAATGCAATAGTGGCGTGACTAGGCTTGGAACAGTCACCCCTACATTTCAGAGAAATATCTGAAGATATTGAGTCTGATCCACCTGTACATCGTTTGTGGGATCTAGACACTTTAGGTATTGTCCCTGAACAACCAAGTCCTGATGATATGTGGACTTACCAGCAATATCTGGATACAGTTGTCTATAAAGACAAACAATACTGGGTGAGATTGCCATGGAAGTTGAATCATCCACAACTTCCAGTTAATTATTTCATGGCAGCCTCTCAATTACAGTCACAATTAATACGGCTGAAAAAACAGCCAGATAAATTAAATATGTACCATCAATTAATTCAGCAACAACTCAACAGTAAATTTATTGAAGTTGTTGATAATGATGACCGGAAAACAGGTCACTATTTACCCCATCACGCTGTGTTGAAAGATTCATTGACAACACCAATACGTATTGTTTTCAACTGTAGTGCCAAAGTGAAGGCAAGCAGCGTGTCTTTGAATGAATGTCTCCAAACGGGACCTAGCCTAACACAAAGGCTACATGATGTACTGTTACGATTCCGTACTGGTATTTTTGCTTATACTGCTGATATCAGTAAAGCTTTCCTTAGAGTAGGATTGCAAGAGGAGGATCGTAATTACACCAAATTTCTCTGGATTAAAGATCCCCAGGCTCCTGACAGTGAGGTCATAACCTATCGGTTTGCCTCGGTGCTTTTCGGAGCGACTTCCTCGCCGTTTCTACTGCAAGCCACATTAGATACACATTTGAAGAAGTCAAATAGCCCTTATAAGGCAGAGATCAGTGACAACTTGTATGTCGATAATTTCCAGGGAACAACTAATGATAAATCTAAATTGGTAGAAATTTACCATGAGGCTAACCGTGAGTTAATAGGAGCCAATATGCCACTACAATCATGGGCCTCAAACAATAAATCATTAAACCAGATAATCGAGAAAGAATTTCCAGGTTATCAGGTGCCTAATCAATTAAAAGTTCTGGGTGTGGAATGGAACACTGGTACTGACGAGATGAATATCAAGTCAGTACAAACCAATAATTCATCCCTTACCATGAGAAAATTACTCTCATATGTCAGTCAACCATTTGACCCTTAGGCTTACTTAGTCCTATATTAATAAGGGGCAAACTCCTAATGCAGGAATGCTGGCAGAAACATATGGGATGGGATGATCCGTTGCCAATTGAGTTGCAAGAGAAATGGCAAATACTCGCAGCGGATTTCAATCAATTAGGTGTTTTGAAATTTCCTCGTAATGCTTCAGGACAAAACTTACCTACAAATTTGCACATTTTTTGCGATGCCTCTGGCAAAGCATATGGCGCTGCAGCCTACTTAGTCAATAGTGCACAATCAATTTTACTCACATCTAAAGCGAGAGTTGCTCCAATCAAGAAGAGATCTTTACCTCAAATGGAGTTAACTGCATTGCTAGTGGGAGTAAGATTGGCTCATTGCCTGACCAAGACACTCAATAATATTCACTTTGGTGAGATCGTAGTGTGGTCAGACAATGAGGCAGTCTTACAATGGGTAAGAAATAACAACAATAAAACTCCCTACGTTAGTAATCGCGTTAGGGAAATACATGAATTATCTGCTGGATATAAATTCAGACATGTCCCCACTAAGGACAATCCTGCAGATTACTTATCAAGAGGTTTAACATTTAAACAGCTAAGTAAGTCTTCGATGTGGTTTAATGGACCTTCATGGCTTGTTAGTGGTCAGTGGCCCAAACAGA
Source organism: Procambarus virginalis (assembly GCA_020271785.1). Classification (NCBI taxonomy): domain Eukaryota; kingdom Metazoa; phylum Arthropoda; class Malacostraca; order Decapoda; family Cambaridae; genus Procambarus; species Procambarus virginalis. Next base: position 3,851 of record WNGS01147757.1, on the reverse strand, counting down.
AACCACAAGTCATAGTGACCAGTATCACTACTCCCATGAAAGACCCAGAACCTCATCGAGTCTCAGCTATTAATCCTCACAATTATTCTAACTTGAGTAAGTTATTAAGAGTGACAGCACATGTGTTTGATTTTCTTGCCAAGATAGGAATCAAGCATAAGTTTCCCAATCCTATCATCTACTGGATCAAACGTGCACAACAAGAGACATATGGAAGTGAATATGAAAATCTTCCAGATAAATTAACCAAGTCTCTAGGTATCTGGTATGATACCAACACTCATAATATATTAAGGTGTGGAGGACGTTTGCTTCATGCAAAAATTGATTTGGACACAAAGAATCCAATCCTTCTACCACGTCACCACGTTATTACCAAACTTCTAGTTTTACATCACCATCAATATGGTACTTTGCATGGTGGAGTGTTAGACACACTCACCGACCTCAGACAGAAATATTGGCTTCCTCAAGGTCGTCAAACTGTCAAATCAATTATTAAGTCCTGTATAATCTGTCAACGCTACGATGCTCGAGTGTGTCCTTACCCAGGACCACCACCACTCCCTAAAGAGAGGGTAGTTCATCTTCGTCCGTTTGAGACTACTGGTGTTGATTACACAGGAGCCTTGCTTCTCACTGGCAATCCGGATAAGATACCAGTGAAAGCTTATATTTGCCTCTTCACATGTGCTACCACACGAGGCGTACATTTAGAAGTGACTTCTGACATGAGTGCTGAAGCCTTCATCCAAGCTTTTCGTAGATTTGCAGCTCGCAGATCCTGTCCCAAGCTCATGATATCTGATAATGGCTCAAATTTTGTGGCAGGAGAAGCCTGCTTACGAGAGATATGGAATCATCCAGAAGTGCAGTCTGTCATGCAGAGACGACAATGCCACTGGAAATTTATTGCTCCCAGAGCCCCCTGGCAAGGTGGGTTCTACGAACGAATGATAGGGACTGTCAAGAAGTGTTTAAGGAAGACCTTGCATCGACAGAAAATTAGTTACTCAGAACTCCAAACACTCGTCGTGGAAATTGAGGCGCGAGTCAACAATCGCCCATTAACTTATCTATCAGATGATTTCTCACAGAGAGAGCCTCTGAGTCCCTCGCATTTAATACATGGAGGCCTGCTGAGCCCTCTGATACCTTTGGCAGAAGAGGACCCCGTCGATCCTTCCTATGTAACCAGGAGTGACTTAGTACAAAGTTACCAACATCTCTCTAGAGTAATTGAAAGGTGGAATGAGGTGTGGACTCGAGAGTACCTCACCGCTCTACGAGAGTACCACTATGGAGCTTCGAGCCCCTATAATAAAGTACAGCTTAAACCAGGAGACCTAGTATTAGTTGACAGTGATGGACCAAGGTCAGAATGGCCTATAGGCAAAATTGTTGCAATCCACCCAGATCACCAAGGTATCCTGAGAGTAGTACGAGTTTTGTGCAAAGGCACTACTACTCTAAAGACATTAGAGAAGTTGGTACCTCTCGAATTAGCAGAACGAGAGTGTTTATCAGAACCAGCTTCAACAGTTTCCGAGGACAACAATTCTGATCCACCGAGCACACGCCCCACTAGAGCAGCTGCTCAACAATGTAAAAGGAAACTACAAGCCTATTATAGCTCTGACTAAGAGCAAATAATTTTTCATCCAATTTGAGTGATCATGATGATACTGTGTTGTGATGTCTAGTAACCAATCAGCTACAAGTCACAATGACCCAGACATTCACCTCACAGTAGAGTCTCAGTTACTTGAATTGTATGATTCAATCATTAACTTGTGTAAACTATTAATTATGACATTAATTTTCATGTCTTAAATTCTTGTATGTCCTTGACATTTACGGGACATCCGTTGTGTGTGTACTAACATACTAACATACTAACTTCGGGATAGGTACGTCAGTACTCAACATGGCACTGCGACCCGAGTTTTCTCCCCCCGGAGTTATGTTGGAAATTTCCAACACTTATCATCCATTATTATATTATGATAAATTACTATTAACTTATTAATTGCAGTAGCTCTTAACACCACTAACCATAGTGTTAATATAAATTAATCTGAGCATATTGCTGATAATATTACTCCTGATAATGTAAATCAAGAGTTATTAATTGAAATTATTCAGTAACAGTTTTTATTCTGTTACGATCGAATGCTCTGGAGAAGTATAAATATTATCTCCATTTCTCGCTAGAGATCATTTATCGAGAATATTATAATTATTAATTCCCTATAATTTCAACCCAGTTCATATTATCGCATTTCATCCATAATTGCGCGGGAAAGAATAATTTGTGTTTAATAATTTCCGTGGTGAATGCGAGAGCGGGGAGAGGGAGGGCGGCGACGCCATTATTACAACAACAAGGCACGCACACGAGACAGCGTGGTGGAGCACATGGCATTAATTGAGAATTCTTGTCGATAAGAATTACGTCGACACTCAGTTAATAAGTGGAATTTACTTGCCAGTGTTCTCTAGTGCCTCAACAGTGAACCCAGCGTCTACAATTACCACCCGGACCGTAAATAAGTGTGCACAGCAGTGAACACTGAGTCCAGCAGACGCTCATCTCGGCAAACCTTAGTACTCGGTTACGCTCACAGGTTTTTTCTTTCTAGTCGGATGCATCTGAGTAGTTAGGGCCTTAGTGAGTAGTTTGTCGTTATGACGAGAAATTAATAACAATCAAACGTTAGTAATATTTATCACTCAGTTCAGCTTCATGAATATATGAGCACAATTTTGTAGCCTAGTCAATTGCTACTTTATATTTCTTGTATTACAGCGTGTATTTGAGACGCCAGCAAGATTGTCATCGATCGTGTTATTTACCTCGAGTCATTTCTCTATGGGGATTCTGTGATCACGAGGACGAGTGATGAACTGGCGTTAGAAATCGTCTTACAGCTAAGACCCATTTTTCTTATAAATTTATTCAATTTAATTATTGCTTCTATAATTAATATGATCTTAAATGAATATAATTTGATTACCATATATTTACATATGTTGTAGTTAGATTTACCATAATACCAATGCCATAATGAACTAGTGACGAACCACACTGGTTCCTAGATATATATGAATTTCTAGAAATAACCCCCCAATGTTGATATTTGAGGCTTTGGCTTTAATTAATAATTACAGTCTTCATTATTTTCAAGTGAATATCCATTGAATGATTTTCCATAGACACTGGTTCTCTGGTGTCATTCTAATGATCAATTTTATTTGTTTTCCCTCTTTTCTCAAAAGCGGGTGGTCCTTCGATTTATTTTAATATAATAATTAAATAATTTATTTTCTGAGTTCAAGCCCCAGATACCCAACAAGTGTCACTCCACCATCAACTTGTTGTGTCAAGTGTCACTCCACCATCAACTTGTTGTGTCAAGTGTCACGCCACCATCCCTCTGTTGTGTCAAGTGTCACTCCACCATCCCTCTGTTCTGTCAAGTGTCACTCCACTATCACCTTGTTGTGTCATGTGTCACTCCACTATCAACCTGTTGTGTCAAGTGGCACCCCATCATCAACCTGTTGTGTAAAGTGGCACTCCACCATCCCTCTGTTGTGTCAAGTGTCACTCCACCATCAACTTGTTGTGTCATGTGTCACTCCACTAACAACCTGTTGTGTCAAGTGTCACTCCATAATCAACCTGTTGTGTCAAGTGTCACTCCAACATCCCTCTGTTGTGTCAAGTGTCACTCTACTATCAACTTGTTGTGTCAAGCGTCACTCCACCATCAGCTTGTTGTGTCAAGTGTCACTCCACTATCACTTGTTGTGTCACGTGTCACTCCACCATCAATTTGTTGTGTCAA
>WNGS01147738.1:0-11764 GCA_020271785.1 Procambarus virginalis | reverse complement strand
TACATCAAAATAAGCGATAAAAACAATGACAATTACACACCGACAATGGAACAAAAACATCTCACCCGACACGAGACCAAACAAAGACGAATTTTACAATATTCAGACCGTAAATAATTATTAGAAATTACAAACTAAAATCTAGAATTAAATAAATATATAGATATATATATATATTATATACTATATATATATATATATTAGATAATATATATATATATATAATATATATAGATATAATATTATAAAATTTAGTATCAATTACCACAATTAAAAAAAATCACAGATTGTGCTGTACACAGTATACATATGTCCGGTTACACACACAGTATACATGTGTCCGGTTCACCACACAGTATACATGTGTCCGGTTCACACACAGTATACATGTGTCCGGTTCACACACAGTATACATGTGTCCGGTTCACACACAGTATACATGTGTCCGGTTCACACACAGTATACATGTGCGGTTCACACACAGTATACAATGTGTCCGGTTCACACAAGTATACATGTGTCCCGGTTCACCACAGTATACATGTCTCTGGTTCACACACAGTATACATGTGTCCGGTTCACACACAGTATACTGTCCGGTTCACACACAGTATACATGTGTCCGGTTCACACACCAGTATACATGTGTCGGTTCACACACAGTATACATGTGTCCGGTTCACACACAGTATAAATGTCTCCGGTTCACACACAGTATACATGTGTCCGGTCACACACAGTATACATGTGTCCGGTTCACACACAGTATACATGTGTCCGGTTCACACACAGTATACATGTGTCCGGTTCACACAAAGTATACATGTGTCCGGTTCCACACAGTATACATGTGTCGGTTCACACACAGTATACATGTCTCCGGTTCACACACAGTATACATGTCTCCAGTTCACACACAGTATACATGTCTCCAGTTCACACACAGTATACATGTCTCCAGTTCACACACAGTATACATGTCTCCAGTTCACACACAGTATACATGTCTCCAGTTCACACACAGTATACATGTCTCCAGTTCACACACAGTATACATTCTCCAGTTCACACACAGTATACATGTCTCCAGTTCACACACAGTATACATGTCTCCAGTTCACACACAGTATACATGTCTCCAGTTCACACACAGTATACATGTCTCCAGTTCACACACAGTATACATGTCTCCAGTTCACACACAGTATACATGTCTCCAGTTCACACACAGTATACATGTCTCCAGTTCACGCACAGTATACATGTCTCCAGTTCACGCACAGTATACATGTCTCCAGTTCACGCACAGTATACATGTCTCCAGTTCACGCACAGTATACATGTCTCCAGTTCACGCACAGTATACATGTCTCCAGTTCACGCACAGTATACATGTCTCCAGTTCACGCACAGTATACATGTCTCCAGTTCACGCACAGTATACATGTCTCCAGTTCACGCACAGTATACATGTCTCCAGTTCACACACAGTATACATGTCTCCAGTTCACACACAGTATACATGTCTCCAGTTCACACACAGTATACATGTCTCCAGTTCACACACAGTATACATGTCTCCAGTTCACACACAGTATACATGTCTCCAGTTCACACACACTATACATGTCTCCAGTTCACACACACTATACATGTCTCCAGTTCACACACACTATACATGTCTCCAGTTCACACACACTATACATGTCTCCAGTTCACACACACTATACATGTCTCCAGTTCACACACACTATACATGTCTCCAGTTCACACACACTATACATGTCTCCAGTTCACACACAGTATACATGTCTCCAGTTCACACACAGTATACATGTCTCCAGTTCACACACAGTATACATGTCTCCAGCTCATACACAGTATACATGTCTCCAGCTCATACACAGTATACATGTCTCCAGCTCATACACAGTATACATGTCTCCAGCTCACACACAGTATACATGTCTCCAGCTCATACACAGTATACATATCTCCAGCTCATACATTACTATTCAACAAAGGCCACACACCCCTGATACATTATGAATACTATACATAGAGCTCCAGCCTCTGTTGAACGGTGTCAAATTCTACTAAGTTTATTCACTGCGGATTTCTCGTCCAAGTGGAATTTTAATTTGTGATAGTGAGTGTTTTATGTGTGATGGTGATGTTGTTAATGGTGTCGACGCGTCATTGTGATTTTAATAACATTTTTGAAGATATTTCCTATGTCAATTGTCAAGGTTTTTATCAGGTATACATATGTATAGTCCAGAGTACCCAACAGTGTCCGGGGTGAGCATAAAAGATTGCACCATTTAGATGATTGCTGCCCTCAAACGTAACGAAGCCATCAGAATATGCATTTTGCAATATTACATATTAAAATATGTAATATTGTCCACAGTTGGAAAAAAATCCATGGGCAAAGTATCATTTCAAACTTCATGCGTGTTGCCATAGGATGGAAATTCCTTTAAAAACGGGCCGACCCCAATGCGCCTATGACTGCCCCCGACCCCACACCAGTCATCCGGCAAAGTTTTAAAAATGCTCAAGGCCTCCATACTAAGTAATTATCAATAGAAGGCACCAAACCGAGAAGGCTATGTAGCACCATCAAATGTGCGGAATAATCAGAGGGCGCTAAATATCACCAAGGATGCCACGAGAACAGAAACGTACAAGGCGAACGATATCAAAAGTATCAGAGTCGCCAAGAATACTATTGAGCGACAAGTGACCGCGAGGGACGGTCGGAAAGCAAGACACACGCTCGTCCTGGAAGTCAGGACATTCAACAAGGACATGTACGACCGTAAGAGGGACAATGCAATGTGGACAATCAGGAGCAGGGCGGCGCTCCATTAAGTGACCGTGAGTTAAACGGGTATGGCCAGAGGGTATAACCTAGCCAGAGCCGTTTCCCACCGCCGGTTACGGTGGCAGGAGGATGGCCACAGGGACACACGACTCTTAAGAGTACGCAGTTTGTTACCAGTAACAAGAGACCAACAACTCTGCCATCGGGCAAGGATGGAGGCATGAATAACTGGGTACAAGTCGGAATAAGGAATACTTTTACAAAAGATGGAACAAGCGCGGATAGCTTCCTTAGCGGCAGCATCCGCACACTCATTTTAAGAGACACCAACATGGCTGGGAACCCAGCAAAATGCAACCAACTTAAATTTACTGGAGATAAGAAACAGCCAATATTGAATCTCGACGACCACCAGGTGGACCGGATTAAAGGACCCTAAAGCCATGAGGGCACTACGAGAGTCAACTACCACCACAAAGGAGGATTGACACCGGAAAAGCAGGAGACGAAGAGCATAGAGAATAGCATAGAGTTCTGCTGTGAAGATGCTAGCCTCCGGAGGAAGGCGACACATATAAGTGTGGTCAGGAAAAACAACAGAGTAGCCAACACCGTCCGCAGACTTTGACCCATCGGTGAAGATGGGAACGGAGTGAGAGTGAGAAGAAAAGTGCTCAAGGAAGAGGCGTTTCAGAACTGTAGGAGGGGTAAAAGCTTTAGTGATGCAGGTCTGAGAAGCACAAAACTTGGGAAGGGGGACCCTCCACAGGGGCAAGGAGGGAACAATATGAGGAGAAACATTGGTAATATGAGCTGAAAGAGAATCCTGTAAGCGAGACAACCGGACAGAAAGAGGAAGGTGGTGAAGAGGAAGAGGAACAGGAACTACAGGAGGGGTAAAAGTCAAAGCACGATAGAGGCGAGAGTGAGGATGCTGTAAGGATCGCGCTAGATAGCGAAGACTGTAGCGATCACGGCGATCCTGGAGAGACAAAGCCAGTGTCAGCGTACAAACTGAGGGTAGGAGCTGAACGAAAAGCACCAGAGCTGAGGCGCAACCCAGTATGGTGCAAAGGATCAAGACGGCTAAGAGTAGAACGAGAAGCAGAAGAGCAAGCAAGGCAACCATAATTGAGTTTAGACAGCATGAGAGAGGAATGCAAATAGAGGAGCGTGTGCCTATCTGCTCCCCAAGAAGTATGGGACAAAACCTTAAGTAGGTTAAGGGCCTTAGAGCATTCAACACGGAGGTAAGAGATATGGTGCGACCAAGACAAACGAGTGTCAAAGATTAACCCCAAAAGCTTCGCGGAATCTTTGTACTCAAGGGGATGACCATAAAGTGACAAAGAGGGACGAAGAACGACCCGCTTCCGATTAAAAGTCATGGCACAAGTCTTAGTACTAGAGAACTTGAAGCTATGATTGGTGGCCCAAGATGACATGGCATCAATCGCAAGTTGAAGCTGCCATTGAAGGAGAGGCGAATCATCACCTCGACAGCAAAGAGTAAGATCGTCAACATAAAGAGCGGAGAAGATGCCAGAAGGAAGGGAGGAAAGAAGACCATTGAGGGCAACCAGAAAATGAGTAGTACTCAGAACACTACCTTGGGGCACCTTCATACTGCCGAAAAGAGGCAGAGAGAGTGGCACCAAGCCTAACTCGAAAGATACGATGAGAGAGAAAGCCTTGAAGAGAGAGAGGGAGATTACCACGAAGGCCAAAAGAACGAAGTTGGGATAGAATATCGTATCTCAGTGGTGTCATAAGCCTTTTCTAGGTAAAAAAGGACAGCAACAACGGAGGTCTTCGCAGCAAAAGCATTACGAATATAGACCTCCAAGTTCACCAGGACATCAGTCGTGTTGCGGCACTTGCGGAAACCAAATTGAGAAGGAGAGAGGTGGTGGTGGTGTTCCAAGAACCGCATCAGACGGACATTTACCATACGCTCAAAGAGCTTGCAAACACAACTCGTGAGAGCAATAGGTCGGAAGTCCTTAGGGACTTCCGAGAGACCCTGGTTTCCGAACAGGGAGTACAACGGCATCGAGCCAGTCCTCAGGGACGGACAACGACTCCCAGACCTGGTTATACAGACTCAGTAAATACCGAGATGTGCACGGAGGGAGATGCGAAGCATCTCATAATGAACGTCATCCGAGCCCGCTGCCGTAGATCCGCAGAGGGCCAGGGCAGACTGACGTTCAGAAAGAGAGAAAGGATCGATCGTTATAGGGAAGGCAGAGATGAGTGCGGAAATCTAAAGGATAAGATTCAAGAACAGGCTTACGAAGAAGGAAGGATTGAGGAAGATGAGAACCAGAGCTAACAGAAGAAAAGTGGGAACCCAGTTCCGTCGTGACCTGCACTGGATCCGCCACAAGAGTCCCACGGAGGTGGAGAACCGGCGAGACATCCAGAACGAACTTGCCTGCAATCTTGCGGATCTTCTTCCAGATCTGCAGCAGAGAAGTATTGGACGTAATGGTGGAAACATAAGATTTCCAACTCTCACGTTTAGCTGTACAGATGGTCCTACAGGCCACCGCACATGCCTTCCAAAACAGAATAAACGAATCAGCCGTCTGCCAGCGGCGGTGTTTCTTCCAGGCTGCACGCTTACATCGGACAGCCGAGCACAGTCCGCATTCCACCAGGGAAATCACTTCCATGTGCCCCGGGAGGAAGAGCGAGGGATAGAGCCGAGGGCAGCGTTGAAGACTGTCATAAAAAAGGAGGAGGGCGCGAGGAAGAGGCAGAGAGGAAAGGTCAGAGAGAGTAGCACGGAGGGTGAATAGGCACCAGTCAGCCTTGGCAAACTGCCACCTAAGGAAGGAAAGAAGAGGGTGGAAAGAGAAAAGGTAACGAGGATGGGGAAATGATCACTGTTATGGAGGTCATCAAGAACCTGCCACGTGAAATCTAAGTAAAGGGACGACGAGCAGAGAGAAAGATCAAGACAGGAAAGGGTGCGAGTTCGAGAGTCCACATGAGTGGGCTCACCAGAATTCAGAAGAGATAGAGATGAAGCGAGGACGAACGGTTCGAGAAGACGGCCTCGGGTGTTGTCAGAACATCACCCCAGAGGGAATGTCGACAGTTGAAATCACCAACAGGAGCACCGGCTCTAGCAAGGAGTCCAGGAGGTGCTTGAGATCAGGAAGGGAAAGAGGACATTTGGAGGGAGATAAATGGAACAGACTGTATACCATTTACCACAAAAACACGGGCAGCAGAACAATGGATAGGGGACGGAAGGAGTAGGGGGACGAAGGGAATATCAGAACGAATTAAGAGAGCAGTAGAGTTATGGGCCCCAGCAAGAGCTGGGGGGGGGGGGGAAGAGAAAGGAATAACCACGAAAGTGACCAGGACGAGCACCAAGCATGGTTCTGGAGACAAACACAAAGCGGTGAAAACTGTGTAATTAGAAGTTGGAGTTCATGGAAGTTGGCATAAAATCCACGAATATTCCACTGAAGAATAGACATTATCAAAGAGAAAGGACAGTACATAGGAACGAAAAGAAAAGGTAAGAAGAACACAGTATTAAAGAATCTCAGGATCAGGGCCAGGGGCAGGGTCAGGTCAGATCAGGAGAGGGTCGGCAAAATCAGGAGCAGGGTCGGCAAAATCAGGGTTAGGGGGCATGGGTACTTAGTAAGGATGGAGGGAAGGGAGCGAGAGAACAGAGGCGGACTGACGGGGTCCGAGGAGGAAGAGGAGACAACTGAGAGAGGCAGGCAAGGACAGTGGAGGGGGGGGGGGCAGAAGGCAGGAAGTGCGCCTCAGCAAGGGCAGCAACAGAGAGGGAATCGGGGGCGAAAGAAACCTCCATATCTGGGACAGAGGGTTCGACTACTGAAACAGGAGGGGATGTAGTGACAGAGTCAGAGGGAGGGGATGAGGAAAAAAAGTGAAACCTTCTTACCCGCCGGAGAGGAAGAAGGAGAGGAGCCAGGCTTACGTTTCTGACTCGAAGAGACAGGCGTTCCAGTAACAACGTACCGGGCGACAGACTCAATGGTCTCAGCAGGAGAAGAGGAACGGGAGCGAACAACACGAAGGTTGCTGGGAGGATGATGGATATCAGCCTGGACCGACAGGTGGGTGCGTGAAGGGTCAAGAGGACTGGGGGGAGGGTCGGGAAGAAAGAGTGGGGGAGACGGGGAAGAAGACAAAGGAGATATGGTGGACTGGGTAGGAAGGGGGAAATCCCAGATGGAGAACCAGGAGGGAGACCATCTGGGGTAGGAGGCAAAGGAATAGGGGAGGGGGTGGTGGGTGTGGTCGGGTTAAGGCCTGGAAACTTGAGAGATGAGGAAGACGGGAAGGACGAGAGGAGAGTAGAACGCAACACGCGAGCATAGGAGACGCCCACGAAAGGGGTGAGACGACGAACTTGGCGTTCGCTTCAGGAAAAGACAGACGATCACAGTGTTTCAAGTTGAGGATGGCTTCTCGAGTTTGTAGTGTACACACGAGCGTGAGAAGGTAGGGTGGGCTTCACCGCAATTGAGGCAGCGAGCTTGGGGAGAAGTGCACTCGGACTTAGAATGACTATTGTCCCCACACAAGGGGCAGAGATACACAGTACTGGTGCATTTGAGGACACCGTGCCCGAACTTCCAAACATTATTGCAAAGTCTAGGAGAGGAAGTACTCCTGAACGGAGCATCTGGCACCGCAAGAATAATAGAGGGCGGGAAGGGCCTACTATCAAAGGTGATCTTCACAACTCGAAGGGCTGACGGCGATGACCACGAGGGGGTCGAGGAAAACGTGTTTTACCTGGAGGACAGAATGGCCTTGGGCTTCGAGGATATGTTTAATATCCTCATGGCAATCTTGAGGTCCCGAACACCAGTTGAACATGGTGTGGGAGGAGAATAGTGCCAACACTGCCATTTAACCGACCGTTTTGAGGACCCGAACAGGGGTCTCTCCAATGCAGGACAAAGCGGCTAAGCGAGTAGCTGCATCCTGAGAAGGAGCAGCGACGACACGCGTACCGTAACTGGTGGAGTTAAAAGTAACAGAGGCATCTACTGAATTAACAAGGTGTTTATGAAGGGACAAATCGTCAGGAGAAGTAGAATCCAGATGGTGGAGATTAAAGTATTTAGCCCACGTAGCGGGACCAAACAAGGCGTTGTAAGTAGTATTACGGGAAGGGATCGTGCGAGTGCGGCCGTGGCGGGAACGGTGATGAGAACCCCCTGAGAGGGGGTAAAAGGCACAGTAGTCACAATGAGAGACGAAGCCGTGCCAGGGGACGAGGTCACCTGGTTGATACCTGGTTGATGGGGTTCTGGGAGTTGTTCTACTGCCCAAGCCCGGCCCGAGGCCAGGCTTGACTTGTGAGAGTTTGGTCCATCAGGCTGTTGCTTGAGCGGCCCGCAGGCCCACATATACCTGGTTGATGGGGTTCTGGGAGTTGTTCTACTCCCCAAGCCCAGCCCGAGGCCAGGCTTGACTTGTGAGAGTTTGGTCTACCAGGCTGTTGCTTGGAGCGGCCCGCAGGCCCACATATACCTGGTTGATGGGGTTCTGGGAGTTGTTCTACTGCCCAAGCCCGGCCCGAGGCCAGGCTTGACTTGTGAGAGTTTGGTCCACCAGGCTGTTGCTTGGAGCGGCCCGCAGGCCCACATACCCACCACAGCCTGGTTGGTCCGGAACTCCTTGGAGGAAACAATCCAGTTTCCTCTTGAAGATGTCCACGGTTGTTCCGGCAATATTTCTTATCCTCGCTGGGACTACGTTGAACAACCGCGGACCTCTGATGTTTATACAGTGTTCTCTGATTGTGCCTATGGCACCTCTGCTCTTCACTGGACCTCTGATGTTTATACAGTGTTCTCTGATTGTGCCTATGGCACCTCTGCTCTTCACTGGACCTCTGATGTTTATACAGTGTTCTCTGATTGTGCCTATGGCACCTCTGCTCTTCACTGGACCTCTGATTTTATACAGTGTTCTCTGATTGTGCCTATGGCACCTCTGCTCTTCACTGGACCTCTGATGTTTATACAGTGTTCTCTGATTGTGCCTATGGCAAGAACCACCACTGGGGGCTGGGGACTCGACCCTACCGCAGAGGAGGGAGGGGAGCTGAGGGGAGTAGTCAGGTCGTCGGGGCACAATGCAGCAGGGGCTACAGGTCCTGGTCTTCCAACAGTCAGACTCAGGGGCTTGGTCGCCCACCCCACGAGCCTCAGAAAGTACAAGGGAAACATTATCAGCCATGAAAACGAGGGAAAACTTTCATTCACGAATGTGCCGCCACACCCACCATGGAGCCACAATTAGAGGCAGGACACCCAACAAGCAGCTATCGCCGATCATGCCGGGGGCCCCCTAGGGTGAGTCGTGAGTATACGCCCCACAAACGCCACCTTAAGAACCGTGAGTCCGTCGAGAGCGGGTTCAGTGACGAAAGGAAGATTGACAGTAAAAGGTTCCCCTCGCTCGAGACGTTGGGTACTACAGTTCTACGGGTGCAAGAGTATGCCTCCTCAAACACCCGAGCGTCAAAACAAACGAAAGTCGAAAGAATAATCAAAACAGGCAAAAGGCAGGCAGGAAATGACAATTTGATAGGAGAAGAGGGGGGGGGGAGAGAAAAATGAAACACGAGTAAAAGGAAAAGGGGTCCGGCAACATTGGTAAAGACAGCAGCAGGAGCATAAGGCTGCAAAAGGACAGAGGATTGACCCACGGAGCATCACACTCCGGCAGCTGCTCACTAAGTCCCCTCACGGCGACAACGGGCCAGACAGTGAGGGCGGCCTCCATACTAAACCACTGTTTATCTCAGACACTCGCTTCATCCTGGAAAACTGCTTACCACCTCCTTGGCTCACCTCCAAGAAAATACTCAAATCACTTTAAACATTAATTAAAAAAAATCCTTTTTCATCCACGACATTTTGCCAGAATTTCAATTTCAGAAATATTGTTTAACTATTGCTTCTAATTATTAATTGGATGATTAATTTTTTATTAGGAATTCTGATGTATTTTCACGAGTTAATTTTCCATTAAATTAATCGACTAAAACGTCAGGATAGTTAATGAGGTTATTTGTTAATTAAGGAATAATATGATGCAACACTGCTTCACTCTGGGGCTTCACTCTCACATTGTTGCTTCACTCTCTGTGGCTTCACTCTCTGTGGCTTCACTCTGTGGCTTCACTCTGTGGCTTCACTCTGTGGCTTCACTCTGTGGCTTCACTCTGTGGCTTCACTCTGTGGCTTCACTCTGTGGCTTCACTCTGTGGCTTCACTCTGTGGCTTCACTCTGTGGCTTCACTCTCACACACTCACACTTGCTTCACTCTCTCACACACCTGAGAGCTGTGTCATCATCATTCAGCTGTTCTACACTTGCTTCACGAACGTGAACCAATAACCAAACGTTCAACGAACCCATTGGTGTCCGATGGACCCGTTCTCATAGAGGCCAAAAGTGATTCCATCCACCCGCCAACCCCCCTGTTGTTTATCAATGATAAACAGTTTACACACGACTCACAACTGATAACGTCCGAACACTTCCGGAACAAGTGCTTCACTGACGACTGGTGTTCGAACCCCCACGCTGTAAATGCTTCACCCACGTACTACAAATATCCCCAACAGAACCTAAACACCTAACCTATATATGCACAATATGCTATTATAATATTAATTTATATTTGAGAACATTTCCGTTCTGAATGAACAGGAAGTTAAAATTTATGAATGCGTCTGTGGGGTCGACAGCTGGATGGAATGGACTTGACTCGAGGACGGGTCCGCTACAGGTGCATGTAGGCAATCACAATCACTCACAATCGTAAGTGATGATTGTGAGTGATTGTGAAGCCAGCTCAGCCTTGTAGAAACACTCGGTCCTCCGCGATATAACAAAGGTATATAAGATATACCAGAGTGGGAATATGATTGAAGAACAACATAACATCTCCGAGGGTTATAGAGCGTTATATAACGTAGTTATATAAACGGGTTATATATAACGGGTTATATATAACGTAGTTATATAACGTAGATGTGTCCGTGAGTGTGGCTGACGCCAGCGACACCAGCACTAGTCAACACCAAGGGGAAGGTAAGGTAAGTAAGGTAAGGTTAGGTAAGGTAAGGTTAGAAGGTAAGGTAAGGTTAGGTAGGTAAGGTAAGGTAAGTAAGGTATAGGGTAAGGTTAGGTAAGGTAAGGTAAGGTTAGGTAAGGTTATGTAAGGAAGGTAGGTTAGGTATAGGTAAGGTAAGGTAGGTAAGGTAGTAAGGTAAGGTTAAGTAAGTAAGGTAAGGTTAGGTAAGGTAAGGTAAGGTAGGTAGGTAAGGTAAGGTAAGGTAAGGTTAGGTAGGTAAGGTAAGGTAGGTAAGGTTAAGGTAAGGTAAGTAAGGTAGGTAAGGTAAGGTAAGGTTAAGTAAGGTAAGGTAAGGTAGGTAAGGTAGGTATAAGGTAAGGTAGAGGTAGGTAATAAGGTAAGGTAGGTAGGTAAGGTAAGGTTATAAGGTAAGGTAAGGTAAGGTAAGGTTAGTAGGTAAGGTGTAAGTAAGGTAAGGTTAAGGTAGGTAAGGTAAGGTTAGGTAAGGTGGTAGTAGGTAGGTAAGGTAAGGTGTAAGGTTAGGTAAGGTAAGGTTAGGTAAGGTAAGGTAAGGTTAGTAGTAGGAAGGTTAGGAGTAAGGTAAGGTAGTAAGGTTAAGGTAAGGTAAGGTTAGGTAGGAAGTAGGTAGGTAGGTATAAGGTAAGGTAAGGTAAAGTAAGGTTAGGTAGTAGGTAGGTAAGTAAGGTTAGGTTAGGTATAGGTTAGGTAAGGTAAGGTTAGGTTAGGTAAGGTATAGGTAAGGTAGGTAAGGTTAGGAAGGTACAGTAAGGTAGGAAGAAGGTAAGTCCGCGTTGGTTCTTCGATTTTGTTGT
>WNGS01147732.1:100731-118231 GCA_020271785.1 Procambarus virginalis | reverse complement strand
TGAACATAAAACTGAATTACGTTAAAGGGAGAAGTGACATGAAATAACAAGTAAAATATTATTAGTGCTGGGAATATATGCGCTAGCTATAAACCTCTATTTGATCACACGAGGTGAGTCAACTTAGGTGTTCACAGCAAGAGCACAAGATATATTCTGGCTGGTAGGGCTGCTAGGGACTCCAACATTGACTGGCGAGGAATGTGATTGGCGTGGAGCGGGAGTGGTGTGTTGTTGAACGGCCAATCAAAATGCAGGACGGCCACAAGTCGATAGTTTGGCTGGGAGCAGCAGTTGGCAGGTCGACCAGGTGTGCAGAAGTGGGGGGAAGGAGGGAGTTGCAGGTGCGTGTGGCTGTCTTGATATATACGTTAAGCCACTATAAAACGTATCTTGCATATTGTTGAGAATGGGACGATGGGAAGATATAGCGGGCTAAATCTCTGGGAAGAGATTATCGTCACAACTCTCCCCCGAAGCCTGCGGTTCTGGTTGAGTTGCGTGCAGAGGTCCTTTACTGCTAGAATCCATTCGGTAAAACATCTAAACTATTGGGACCGACTTAAGAGCCTAAATCTGTATTCCCTTGAGTGCAGGCGGGAGAGATACATAATTATTTACACGTGGAAAATATTAGAAGGGCTGGTCCCAAACCTGCACACAGAAATAACATCACACGAGATCAGAAGACATGGCAGGATGTGCAGAATACCCCCGTTGAAAAGCAGAGGTGCAACTGGTACTCTGAGAGAGAACTCTATCAACATCAGTGGCCCGAGACTGTTCAACACGCTTCCACTACACATAAGGGACATAACTGGCAAACCCCTCACAGTGTTCAAGAGAGAACTGGATAAGCACCTCCAAAGGATACCTGATCAACCAGGCTGTGACTCATACATCAGGCTGCGAGCAGCCGCGTCCAACAGCCTGGTTGATCAGTCCAGCAACCAGGAGGCCTGGTCGATGACCGGGCCGCGGGGACGATAAGCCCCGGAAGCACCTCAAGGTATCCTCAAGGTAGGAGTCACGTTCACGGGAGGTAGAGTGGGAGGTGGAGCTGCCTCTACCTCATGCACTCTGGAGAGGGCGTCTGATATGATGTAGTCAGACTCCTGGGTGTGGCAATCTTGAGGTGAAAATGATGTAGCTGGCAAGCCCATTATAGAAGTAGTCGATGGTTGAGTTGGGCTGTCTGTAGGAAATGAAGATGGTTGTGGTCCATGTAGATGGTGGTGGACTGAGTACTTTGCTGGTATGGAGCAAATTGTTGCCTGTTCAGGACGATGAGTAGCTCCTTGTTGCTCGTGGTGTCGTTTATGGTAGTTGGTACGTATAGTCTCTTCGCCTTGTTGTACCAGGTCACCCACGTTGCCGGTACCACTGGCGTCGCTATGGAGGATGGGAGACTTGATATCTGGCGAGGCGAGAGTAGTATTAGAATATGATAAAGGAGCACAATTACTGTCCTGAAGGTGATTATAAAAGTCAGTAAGGATTTCCGAATTAGAAAGCGCTGTCTCAGTGTCAGTGCTTTCGGAAGGAGAAGCAGGGAAGGTCTCACTGTGGCTATATGGACCTGTAAATGTGGTAAAGTTGGTTAACACAGTGGGAGGAACCCCATGATAGGGCTTGAGTAGATTGATGTGGCACAGCTGGGTCTTCCGCCGCCTATCGGGGGTCTCGAGAACGTAGTTGAAGTTGTTCCGGCACTCCTTAACACGGTAGGGTCCTGAGAACTTGTTCTGTAAAGGAGAACCTGGGATAGGGAAATAGGCAAGAACTAAGTCTCCCGGTTTAAACTTCCTTACTTGGCAGTGCTGGTCGTAACGAGTCTTCATCCTCTCCTGGGCTTTCTGTAGGTTGTTGCTGGCAAAGGAATGGACCCTCTCTAGAATGTGTCAGAGGTTTTGAAGATATTGGGGCACATTCTGATGCTCACTGAAGGTGGCATCACGTAGAGAATCCTTGAAAGCCTTGAGAGGTGTACAGCACTTACGTCCGTAGAGCATCTCATAAGGAGATACTCCTAGTGACTCGTTGGGAAGACTTCTGAAAATGCACATAATGAGATCAAGTTGCCTATCCCAATCCTTTGAGGTCTCATTGCAAAACTTTTTTAAGAGTGCCTTGATAGTCTGATGACTACGCTCGAGAGAACCCTGTGAATCAGGATGATAGGGGCTGGACAGTACCTGTTTGATGTTGAACTCCTCCAGAGTCCGTTTGAAGAGATCACTGGTGAAGTTGGTGCCACAGTCGCTCTGAATATCCCTCGGAAATCCATACTGGGTGAAGATCTTCAGTAGATTCTTCACCACTGTAGCAGCCGTAATATTTTTCACTGGAACTGCTATGGGGAATCTGGTGGTAGGACACAGGATGGTCAAGATATAGGCGTTGCCGGTGTGGGGAAAACCTGACTCCAATAACTAATAACTTGTTTGGGTTCTGAGACCCAGTAATTAATAATTAAATGAATATATATATATATTCTTCGATAGCTATGAAGGACCACCACCTTTTGAGAAAAAGTGGAAAACAAAGAGACAATGGAAAAAACTGATCCTAGGAACTAGTGTCCTATGGATCTTGGTAAAACTGTAATGCTTATATGAATGGAGTCAAATTAACTACACAAAATTGGGGGGTTACATGCTAAAAGATTAATACATCCCTAGCATTATTCTGGTGCTGGTTCTTCACCAGAGTAAATCAAATGTGAAAATCAGTAAATGTAGAATATAATATTGATGGAGGTAAATGCACCTCAATATACTACTGAAATGTTGAACAGCATCAGTAAATCAAAGGGTTAGTATAATTGATCTCTTTAGGAGATCACTACTGTAACTATGGAATTTTTACTACTGATGGAAAAATAGACAGCTTAGCTGTGAAACTAAGGAGTAATCGGTTGCTACACTCCACCGACGACGTGTTGCCTAGGGTAAATTGTTGCACAGAATGGTGGGGAAGCCTAGCACCTCGGTTGAAGTCGCCTTGGTACTGAAAGGCAATTACATTGTAAATATCTTCTACACAATTGGTAATTACATTCACATCCTAAATCATGAGGATGACGGTATTAAATTATCAGCTAATGTCTGAACAATTTGTATCATAGAAATAAACTGATAATCATCTAATTAGATGGTAAATTTAATTAAGACACGTACTAGTCTTTGTTGGTTTGCATTCGGCCTAACGACTGCTAGCCTAAATGTTAATAGTGGCCACATAATAACAAAAAGGGTAAACTTAGCGGCCGAGCCTCGTGTCGTTGATGTGAAGACTTGAGCAACTCTTCGTCCCCCAGCTGCTGCTTGAAAGACGTTGACTCTGGAGATGCTCGTATGCTAGTCTATGACACGGCTATGTTGTGCCAGATAACGTGGCACCGCTCAACTGATCGTGGGAGCGAAATAAATAGGTCAATCACAACTCTGCTACACGCTCTTAATGGCGTCCGTGCTCTCGTGTCGAGTCAAGTGATGCTCTCCCTTCTTCTTCCTGCTCCTTATTGCGCATGCGCGGCTTTCGAGCGTAAATGAATATGTATTTATCGCAATTGACTAAGGAAGGAAGAGGTAATAAGTATTAATATCACATTAAATCCTTCTGTGATAAAATAGAAGTTCTAGTAACATAAATTGGCTTACTAAAAGTTGTGCAGCCAATCGAGGAAATTAAAGTAAATCATTTGCATGAAAGTAATTTCCTTTAGAATGTTTAAATGTTAGTTAAATAAGGGAGCTCCAGTAAGTAATAGTATACTACGAATCAAAGTTAACTATTTTTAGTAAATGAAATGATAAAGTGGATTCTTGTTATAAATTCAACTAAATGTGGAGAAAATTCATGTTGCTGCCTGTCGTTCCTCACCAACTAGGAAGAATTTGGCAATGAATAAATCATGATAATGATTAAATCTATAAGTTAGTAATTTTAGTAACTACTTTGGTTATATAAATACAATGATGTATAAAACTGTTGGTTATTTCCAACAGCCGGCAGTGGTCCGAGGCAAAGGACCAACACAGTCAAAAATAAGTTTGTGGAACGGTTCCTCAGGCACCTGGATGGGTATCAGTGGTGCTCTGGGAATGGAAACGTTCGGTTTCCCGGCTAACTGACACACGTGGCACAGCTTGACATGATTCTTGACGTCGTTTACCATACCTGGCCAGTAGTAGTCTTGTCGAATTACATGGTAAGTCTTGTTGAACCCGTAGTGTGACAATGCTCCGTGGGCCAGGTGTAGAATCGTGGGCCGCAGACTGGTAGGAATCACTAGTTGTTCAACGTCTGCCCAATCGTCCTCGTCCTTCAGTTTACTGGGTCTATACCTGCGATAGAGTAATTCGTTCTCCATAAAGAACCCAGGAACACTGTCGGATTGGGTCTCAGCCTGAAAGAATAATGGTGTCAAGGTAAGATCATCTCTCTGTAACTTACGGAACTCCAAAGCGGTCAGATTAGGGGGTAGTTTCGAAGGGTCCTGAGGGACAGCGGTAACAGTAGAGTCAGCTGGCTGTGGTCGTGCAGCTTGAGCACGGGTGGTCACCATAACAGGAGGAGAACCTTCATCACTCTCTTGAACCTTTGCTGGAACATGCTCAAAAATCGGGTTATCCAACACAGAGTTGCTCACCTCGGATATGTCCTTGACGATCAGGTTGTTTGGTTGTTGGTCTTCTGCCAAGTCGTTGCCCAGGAGAAGTTGCACTCCAGGCATGGGAAAAGGCTTTTCCCTGACGGCGACTTGGACTTCACCGGTCACGAAGGGACAATCTAGGTAAACTCTGGCAAGAGGATAAGGAGTTGTAGCAGTAAGGTCAGTGATGAATACAGTCTCTCCTGTGTAGGCGATGTTGGGCACAGCTGATTTTTAGACGATCGATTGTAGAGCCGCTGTGTCTCGCAGGATCTTAAGTCCAAAACGTCCCTCTGAATCTGAACCGTGGGTAGAGATAGTTCCTGGATATAGATGCTTGGTAAAGAGAGAGAGATCATTAGCATGAACACCAACATTCATTACAGGCTTACCGGACTTAGGGTGAGTAGGTTTGGGCTTAGGAGGTTCGATGTTACCTTTAGATTGGGACTTACCACATTTTTCAATGGTATGTCCATATAGTCGACAATACCTGCAATACAGTTGAGAGGTACCTTGATCTGGGCTCGCTTTCTCGTAACTGTACCAAGACTTCTTACTGGTAGGTTCTGGTGTCAGCCGGTGGATGAGGCTGTAAGTGTCAGCTGACTTCGCGCACTTCACCAAATCGGTCTCTTCTTTGTCCGCTAAGTATAGGCGGACAGGAGGAGGTACACGTCTCAAAAATTCTTCAACCAGTATGAGGTTGACAAGCTCTGGAAAAGTAGAGACATGTGCTGCCTCCAGCCATTTCATGAAATATCTCCGTTTGGTGTTAGCAAATTCTAAGAAGGTGGTGGTACTTGCCTTGATGTAGTCACGGAACTTTCGTCGATAGCTTTCGGTGGAGAGAAGGTAGGCGTCCAACACAGCTTGCTTCAAGGTGGTGTAGTCGTTTTCTGATGCCAAAGTGCTGAGTGTGACTGCTGCTCTACCTGTTAAATGTACTCGGAGAAGGGTAGCCCATTGGTCGTCAGGCCAATTAAGTTGATCAGCAAGGGTCTCAAAAGTGGTGAAAAACACATCAACCTCCGTTTCTATGAACGGGGGCATTAACTTACTTGCATGGGAGACATTGAAACTGGGAGGAAGACTAGCTGCCGCTTGCTGGAGTTGAGCTTGGTGTGCAGCGTCCCTCGTGAGTTCTCGGTCACGACAGTCTAGAGCTGTTTCTGCCTGCCGTTTGTCGTGTTCACGTTGCATCTCGAGTCGCTGTTTATATAAGGCCAACTCACGTTCACTTTCTTCTTTCTTCAGTGCGGCCTCTTCTCTTTTAAGGCGGATTTCTCTTTCTTGTTCTTCCTTTCTGATGGCAGCTTCACATTCTCTGATTGCAGCTGCTTCCTTTTGTTGCTCCCGCTCGATCTTAGCAAGTTCCAGCTTGAGCTTTATTGCTGTCAAGTCATGTTTATCTGAAATAGTGTATTGTTCATGAGTATCAGAATCTATCTTCCCTTCATCCAAAAGATAATCTAAAATTATATTATTTATGGCATATTTGTTGGCGCCAGGTGGAACTTCCAATTGATACTCGTGTGCAAGAGTTATCAATTCGACGCTTTTAGCATGACGCAATTTCTCAATTTCACCTTGTGGATCTGTCTTGAAAGCTTGTAGGCGAAACATTGTGAAAACATAGCAAAATAAAGGAGACACGAATATACAGTGAGAATATGGTGAATGTCAGAAACAGGAAACGTGGCAACTGATACCTATCCTGTGGGGAATTATTAATAATTAAAGTTAATTCAAGATGGTAAATGAATAAGGTCGCAGGAACTCTTGTACCTGGTACTCACTGTGGGAGGATATAGGCAAGAAAATCCTACTAATTAGTGGAAACTGAGTTTAAAAGACAAGTGAAACACTAAATGGCTTCAAAATAAATGAGGTAGTCCAAAAAATGTAGTCATACCTTGCCAAGTCACTATAGAACATAAGCAAAGGTACCCACTGAAATTGAATATGGTATTTACAGAATTAGCGAACTTTGTGCTCAAAAGAAAGAACGCTAATTCCCTACCTTGGGTAAATACCATCAATCTGACCGACGAGTAGGGGTGCGAGTGTCAACTGGTGACGAGAACTATCGGCGAGGTCCCAACTCGCCAATAATAGTTCGTGCTAGAGGATCTATAGCCCTCTTTTTCCTCCTAGAGTCGGATTGCAGAATTTAGGTGCTATTGACCCGGAGACAGACCACAGTACCAGGGTACCTATGTGATAATCTGTCAAATGTGAGAAATATCTGGGGACAAAAGATGTTAAACACGGGTAATAACACGGAAGGGGGAGACGACCAATTAAGAGTATGACTGAGGCCTACAGTCACCACGTAATCCAAAGTTGTCTCACACTCACCATATGCTACTCCCGTAATGCACAATATACACAGCACCATAGAAATAAATAAAATGATTAATGTAAATAATGAAAGCAAGGGAAATGAAAGCCAAGTACGCTTACCACAATTACCAATACCTGAGTGAAGCTCCGTGGACAGGCCCCCAATTATATGTGACGGTAAAGTAGTGGAGTATGGTGGTCGGCAGTCTTCCACTGGCAGATGTTAAGGCCAAGTCACATATAAAACAAAAAAAGTAAAAAAAAGAAAAAAAAGAATGACTGCGTGTTGGATAATCTGTGGTAAGGTAAGGGAAGAGACATAAAACACAATAATAAACAATGCTCTTTAATAACACTAAGAAACAAATTGAAATAAAGGCAAAATCTTGGCTTAATGGTGCAGAACAACAAGTGGAAAAATAACTGAACATACAACTGAATTACGTTAAAGGGAGGAGAAGTGACATGAAATAAAAAGTAAAATAATATTAGTGCTGGGAATATATGCGCTAGCTATAAACCTCTATTTGATCACACGAGGTGAGTCAACTTAGGTGTTCACAGCAAGAGCACAAGATATATTCTGGCTGGTAGGGCTGCTAGGGACTCCAACATTGACTGGCGAGGAATGTGATTGGCGTGGAGCGGGAGTGGTGTGTTGTTGAACGGCCAATCAAAATGCAGGACGGCCACAAGTCGATAGTTTGGCTGGGAGCAGCAGTTGGCAGGTCGACCAGGTGTGCAGAAGTGGGGGGAAGGAGGGAGTTGCAGGTGCGTGTGGCTGTCTTGATATATACGTTAAGCCACTATAAAACGTATCTTCAATATTGTTGAGAATGGGACGATGGGAAGATATAGCAGGCTAAATCTCTGGGAAGAGATTATCGTCACAATATGCAAACAAGCCTGAATGGTCCCCAGGACTAGATACAACTGATATATATATATATATATATATATATATATATATATATATATATATATATATATATATATATATATATATATATATATAAGGGGTACCACCTCCCTCTGGTGCAAGTGTAGGGACCCATAGCCTCGGAGAAGAAAATAAAGAGTACTCAGAGAAGACCTTGTGGATCCTCACTGAACACTTTGATATTTTCTTCTCCTACCACCCCTATTCTTTTGGTATGTGTGTATATTTATCTAACTTTATTTAAAAATGTCATTACACAAAAAAAGTTACAATATTGATTACATGCAGGGTACAAGGCTGCTTGTCACAAGTTGAATAGCTCCTCCAGCTCCTCAGATGGCGGGCTGGAACCATGGATGCAGTGAGCATTTCCTCTCTGGATTGCCACACTAAGGCGCTGAAAAAGAAAACTGGCAGCTCTAGGGTCTCTAGTTGTTTCGATTAGCTTAGACCCCAACTCCTTCAAAAAGCTAGCAGCACTTTTACCCCAGGCACCAAGTGTCTCTGAGGCAATGGGGACAAAATTGTAGTGGTGCTCAAGGTCTCTGTATTTACGTGACTTGGCCGCTTCCCGGTGATTGGCAGCTCCTCCTGCTTGAGTAGCACTGAAGTCAACATAGGTATTGGATAAAGTTGAAACGCAAGTGTAGTCCCACACCAACTGTCTACTATTCTTCCAGGGGTTTACCGTGATTCCGTCTGGGCGACCGACAGGCTCATCAGAGTTGCGGGACATTAGGTAACGGGGCTCTCTCTCTGCAGGACAACCGGCTGTGGTAAGGCTTCTCTTAATAATGTCATTGACCTCGCCGTGTCTTGCATGCCATCCTCCTGTCCTTTGGCAGAGAAGGCCATGCAGTCCGTACCTGTCGGCCTCTGCCTCGCCGCAAATGCACCTGTATTCGGTGTGGATTGGGGCAGCGAGACGGAGAGCCACGGCAATTCGGAGGGCCTGCGGTGTGAGACGGGTGCCGGTTGCTGACATTTGGGTTGCTAATAGGAAATCACCTGCATGGGGAGCTGCTACAGCTCTAAGTTGGGCAGTGTCATGTGGTGTTGTCGCAGCTTCTAGCAAAGTCGCAGCTTCTTGGTCGGCAATGGGGCGATCCCAGTTGGATTTCTTGTGGGCTTCAGAAGGTGGTGGTTGGGGTGCTGGTCCTGTGAGAGAGACCCATTTGGTTGTGCAGTCTGTGAAGCTGGGATCATGTACCCCTGCCTGTTGAACTAGGTACTCAGGTAGGATTTCCTTCACCAAGTTGTCAGACCCCACTGAAGAGGACAGGAACGCTGGTACAGCAATTTGTGTTGCTGTGCGCACGCCAAGGCCCCCGAGTCTAACAGGAAGGGAGACCTGTTTCCACTGTGAGTCGCTGAGGGAAAGATTGAGGGCTTTTTCTAGTGTTGATTTCAGCAAGCTGTCATACTCTTCTAATTTAATATTGTTGAAAGATGGCGAACATCTTAGAAAGTAGGTCAGCCTGGGGAGGGACAAGCATCTGGTGATGAGGTAAAGTGCATCATGGGCATCGATGTCTTCAATCCCCTCGTTCATCCTCTTCAGGTCAGTGATCTTTTTACCAAGGACCTCGTCGATGGCATTCCTTCCAAGAGGCGCACCTAGGAGTGTGCTGTCCTCAGGGTTGGTTGTATGAATGTCAGGCAAAACAACCTTTATTTGCTCTATTATGTGCTGGTTGGTGGAGGTTATTTCGCACTTGGAAGGGTTCAGGGTGAGGCCTAGGCTTGCTCCTGAATTATTCTTATGTCGTCCAAGAGTGAGTCTGGGGAGCCGGCTAGAGTACCATCGTCCAAAAACCAAATGTTGAGCTCACTGGACAGGTTATCGATGACTTCCTTGATGACTAGGCAGAAAAGAAAAGGAGCAAGGGGGTCACCCTGTTGGACACCTTCTTGTGATTCGATTTCATGTTCCCCAAAAAGAAGAGTTAGATTCTTGCTGTAGCATGAGTTTACAAACGGGTAGAGGGAAGGAAAAAGGCGATGAACCGCACTGAGTACTGCATCCCTTCTAACCAGATTGAAGGCATTTTTGAAGTCCAGCTTTATCAGGGCTTTTTCATCCGTAATGTTGGCAATGTAGGCTCTAGCTGCATGAGCCGCTGCCTCACACCCTTGGGGAATGCCAAACCCAAGCTGTTTTGGCTTCAGCATGTCGGCTGCTGCCTGACTAACTGCTCTAGCAGCAGCCTTAGCGACGAGACGCCGGAGTGAATTGCCCACAGCTATCGGTCTGATTCCTCCATCTTTTTTCCTCAGGGCACAGAGGGCAGCGCCAAAAAAGAGAGGCCATATGGTCTCTGGTATGTTGCCAGCTAGACATGTGTTGGCGAATCTAGTTAGTTCAACGAGGAGGCCCTGTTCAATGTCTCCCAGTGCAGGGTTGAGCATTTGTTTGATGTGGTTGGGTCTTAGTCCTGTGAACCCACCTGCTGATCCTGGTGGGAAGGATAAAGCTGCTTTATGCACCATGGATTCGAGCACACACAGGGGTTCTGCTCTGGTGACACCGACTAGGGGAACACTGTCGTCAAGAGGAGCTCTGGGTGGGTGTTTTTCCCTCAGGGCTTGTGCTGTATCGGCATCCCTGGTGGCAACTGTGTCTTCACTGGTGATGACTCTGATTGCCCCTATTGTGTTGCCTTCTTCTATTTTCTTGCTGACTGTTGCTCTGATTTTGGATGCCTCGGTTCTGCTGTTGATACCTTTCTTGCGGTGGGTGTTTGTGGCACAGGTTGGGAGGGGTGCCTGGTTGTCCTCTCTAGGAAAACTATTTATAGCCATAATGACTGAGGAAGCTAGTGATTTGTCTCTCCTTGCAGGGACAGCTAGGCATATGTTTCCAAACAGGAGAAGGTTGCGCCATGCTTGGATGGTTCCGGGGGGAGTCATTGATTCTTCACGATTCTTTGCGGCAGGGATCGTATTCCAGGGACCTGCCCGAAACGCTTCGCGTACTAGTGGCTGTACAAGAATGTAACAACTCTTGTATATATCTAAAAAAAAATTGACCTTTTTCAAGAGGCTGGATAGTTTGGATGCTGCCTGGGGCCGGGCAGCTTTGGGGATGTGCTGCAAGGTTCCAACCGATGTTGCTTTGATGGCTTCTAGTAGATTCTCAGTCGAAATGAAGATGTTGGAGGTGTTTTCCCTTACTGCTAGAGTTGTGCCTTGATTGATACCATCTTTGGGAGGGCGCCACATACCCGGACAATCGGTTCCGTTGTGAGCATGCTTGCGCACATCTCCATTACGCTTGAGTCTCCACACCTTGTCGCACACATGACATGTGCAGTACATGTCGACGTACCGGTCGTCGCTTGATGGCTCCTCTTGGCTGAGGGAAGCCTGGCTGTCAGTCGTGACCTGCGACATCGGCGGGCGCTGGGCGGGCGCTAGGTGGGCGCTGGGCGGGTGCTGGGCAGACATAGCGTGAGGGGGGTGGACACAGGGAGGTGGCGGTCGCGGTTGGGGTGGGGAAGGGGGGTGACTCGTGGATTGGGTGACGGTACACACTAGCGGGTATGGGGAGGGGGGGGTCAGAGGGGTGACACCAACACGTTTGTATAATTTCGTGATGTATCACTGCACAATAACATACACTTGTAATCTGGTTCACTGTGGACTCGATGCACTTAAAACACAATACCTGTTTCCCGAGAGCCGAGGTATCTATTTTTCAGGGATATTTTCATAAACACTTACACACGGGTCACCCCCCCCCTACTGACCGCACAACAACAACACCCCATCCCCCCACCCCCACCACCATAACCGAGGGAGCCCCTAAGGGCTCTTCCACTTGAGCTATATGAACCACTTCCACAAGTGGTTCACATAGCTCAGGCTATCACCACTTCCACAAGTTGTTCATATAGCTCAGGCTATCACTTCCTTATGTTCGTTCGTGATGGTCAAGCAGTTTAAGGCGTCCCTGTACATACCAGTTGCGTTGCTCCTGGGAGTATGGGTTCGAGTCACTTCTGGGGTGTGAGTTTTCATTCGCATATAGTCCTGGGGACCATTCAGGCTTGTTCGCATTTGTGTTCCTCACGTGTTGCCCCAAGAAATTAGGTGATTTGATAAAATGCTATGCCCAAGAAAACCATCCAAGTGCCGGCGGGGAAGTGGTTCATATAGCTCAGGCTATCACTTCCTTATGTCCGGTCATGATGGTTAAGCGGTTTAAGGCGTCCCTGTACATACCAGTTGCGTTGCTCCTGGGAGTATGGGTTCGAGTTACTTCTGGGGTGTGAGTTTTCATTCATATATATATATATATATATATATATATATATATATATATATATATATATATATATATATATATATATATATATATATATGTCGTACCTAGTAGCCAGAACTCACTTTTGGCCTACTATGCAAGGCCCGATTTGCCTAATAAGCCAAGTTTTCTTGAATTAATATATTTTCTCTAATTTTTTTCTTATGACATGATAAAGCTACCCATTTCATTACGTACGAGGTTAATTTTTTTTATTGGAGTTAAAATTAACGTAGATATATGACCGAACCTAACCAACCCTACCTGACCTAACCTAACCTATCTTTATTGCTTAGGTTAGGTTTGGTAGCCGAAAAAGTTAGGTTAGGTTACGTTAGGTAGGTTAGGTAGTCGAAAAACAATTAATTCATGAAAACTTGGCCTATTAGGCAAATCGGGCCTTGCATAGTAGGCTGAGAAGTGCGTTCTGGCTACTAGGTACGACATATATATATATATATATATATATATATATATATATATATATATATATATATATATATATATATATATATATATATATATATATATATATATATATATTGTGATGATAATCTCTTATCAGAGATTTAGCCTGCTATTTCTGTATCTCATCCCGTCCTCATCAATATACAAGATACGTTTTGTAGTGGCTAAACGTATATATTAAGATAGCCACACGTACCAGCAACTACCTCCTCCCCCCACTCCAGCACCTGCTGTACACACCTGGTCGACGCGCCGAACCCTTCAACTGCCTAACTAGCGACTTGCGGCCATCCAGCTCCCTCATTGGCCGCCAACCAACACGCCACTCCGGCTTCCTCGCCAATCACAAGTCATCGCCAGTTATTGTTGGAGTCCCTTGCGTTTCTGCCAGCCAGAATATCGTGTGCTCTCAGACTATGAACACCTAAGTGACTCACCTTGTGTGGTCAAATAGAGGTTTATAGTTAGTGCATATATTCCAGCATTCATATTTTATTTACCTTTGTATGTCAATTCTCCTCCCCATTAACGTAATCTATTTTCATGTTTATTTATTTTTCCACTTGATATTTTTTACCAGTAAGCCAAGATTTTGCATTTGTTTCAATTTGTGTTTTTTATTGTTATTAAACTACATCGTTTATTATTGTGTTTTATGATTCTGACCTTACCACAGATTACCAATCACGCAGTCATTCTTTTTTTTCTCTTTTTTTCCATTTCTTTTTTTTATATATTATATGTGGCCCAGCACTGACACCTGCTAGTTGGAAGACTGCCGACCACCATTTCCAACTCGTTACCGTCACATATAAATGGGGGCCTGTCCGGGAGCTTCACTCAGGTATTGGTAATTGTGGTAAGCATACTTGGCTTTCATTTCCCTTGCTTCCATTATTTACATTAATCATTTATTTTATATGGTGCTGTGTATATTGCGCATTACGGGAATAGCATGTGGTGAGAGTGAGACAACTTTGGATTACGTGGTGACTGTAGGCCGCAGTCATACTCTTAATTGGTCGTCTCCCCCTTCCGTGTTATCCTCCGTGTTTAACATCTTTGTCCCCAGATATTTCTCACTTTTTGACAGATTATCACATAGGTACCCTGGTACTGTGGTCTGTCTCCGGGTCAATAGCACCCAAGTCCTGCAATCCGACTCTAGGAGGAAAAAGAGGGCTTTAGATCCTCTAGCACGAACTATTATTGGCGAATTGGGACCTCGCCGATAGTTCTCGTCACCAGTTGACACTCGCACCCCTACTCGTCGGTCAGACTGATGGTATTTACCAAAAGGTAGGGAATTGGCGTGCTTTCTTTTGAGCACAAAGTTCGCTAATTCTGTAAATACCATATTCAATTTCAGTGGGTACCATTGCTTATGTTCTATAGTGACTTGGCAAGGTATGACTACATTTTTTTGACTACCTCATTTATTTTGAAGCCATTTAGTGTTTCACTTGTATTTTAAACTCAGTTTTCACTAATTAGTAGGATTTTCTTGCCTTTATCCTCCCATAGTGAGTACCAGGTACAAGATTTCCTGTGACCTTATTCATTTACCATCTTGAATTAACTTTAATTATTAATAATTCCCCACAGGATAGGTATCAGTTGCCACGTTTCCTGTTTCTGACATTCACCATATTCTCACTATATTCGTGTCTCCTTTGTTTTGCTATATTTTCACCATGTTCCGCTTACAAGCTTTCAAGGCAAATCCAGAAGGTGAAATAGGGAACTTATGTCATGCAAGAAGGGTCGAATTGATAACTCTTGCACACGAGTATCAATTGGAAGTTCCCCCTGGCGCCAACAAATATACCATAAATAATCTAATTGTAGATCATCTTTTGGATGAAGGGAAGATAGATTCTGATACTCATGACCAATACACTATTTCAGATAAACATGACTTGACAGCAATCAAACTCAAGTTGGAACTTGCTAAGATCGAGCGAGAGCAACAAAAGGAAGCAGCTACAATCAGAGAGCGGGAAGCTGCCATTAGAAAGGAAGAACAAGAAAGAGAAATCCGCCTCAAGGAGCGTGAGGCAGCCCTGGCCAAGGAAGCAGCTGCCATCCGGAAGGAAGAAAGTGAAAGGGAGGCCCTACTCCTCAAAGGACAGCAAGAACGTGAGTTGGCCTTATACCAACAGCGACTAGAGATACAACGGGAACACGACCAACGACAGGCAGAAGCAGCTCTTAACTGTCGTGACCAAGAACGCGCGAGGGACGCTGCACACCAAGCTCAACTCCAACAAGCGGCAGCTAGTCTTCCTCCCAGTTTCAATATCTCCCATGCAAGTAAGTTAATGCCCCCGTTCCTCGAAACGGAGGTTGATGTGTTCTTGATGTGGAATTTCCTAACACAGCATGTGAAGGAAGACACAAGGGAAAGAGGAGGAGATGCACCGAGCCTATTAGACCTGATTTTCACCCAGAACGTAGAAGATATCGAGAATTTGGAGCATAAAATACCCCTAGGGGCCAGTGACCATTGTGTCCTAGTCTTTGACTACATGATGGAATTCAAACTTGTGACCATGGGACAAGAGATCTGGGAAAGGAGAGTTGACTACAGGAAAGGGGACTATAGGAGGATAAGGGACTATCTGGGAGAAGTGCAGTGGGAGGAAGAAATTAGAGGAAAAACAGTCCAAGATATGATGGACCTAGTCATACAGAAATGCCAAGAGGCCGAAGAGAGATTTATACCAACAGTAAAGGGAAAAAATAAGAAGGAATATAATAACCCATGGTTTAATAGACAGTGTCAGGAAGCAAAAATGGCCAGCAGGCGGGAGTGGAGGAAATACAGAAGACAAAGGACAGAGGACAACAGGATCAGATGCAACAGAGCTAGGAACGATTACATTAACATCAGACGGACATCGGAAAGGGACTATGAGAACGATATTGCAATCAAAGCGAAAAAACAACCTAAGCTACTACACAGTCATATAAGAAGAAAAATGTCGGTGAACGACCAAGTGACAAGACTAAGGAAGGCAGAGGGGACATATACTGAAAGTGACAAGGAAATCTGTGAGGCACTGAATGCCAGTTTCCATGGAGTGTTCACTACCGAGCCCGAGCAGCTCCCATTGTTGGAAGGGGTTACCCTCGATGAAAGACTATCAGATATAGAGGTGACAGTAGAGGAGGTAATGAAACAGTTGACAACTCTAGATGCATCTAAAGCAGTAGGACCAGACAAAGTATCACCGTGGATACTTAAAGAAGCAGCGCAGGCCCTCAGCGTGCCTCTGGCAATGATCTTTAATGAATCACTTATGTCGGGAGAATTGCCCAGTTGCTGGAAGAAGGCAAATGTTGTTCCGATCTTCAAGAAAGGCGATAGGGAGGAGGCACTTAACTATAGACCTGTATCACTGACAAGCATCCCCTGTAAAATACTGGAAAGAATAATTAGGCTACGACTGGTTGCACACCTGGAGAACATTAGGTTTGTGAACAAGCATCAACATGGGTTCTGGACAGGGAAATCATGCCTAACAAACCTTCTGGAATTCTATGATAAAATAACGAGGATAAGACAGGACAGAGATGGTTGGGCAGACTGCATATTTCTGGACTGCCAAAAAGCCTTTGATACAGTACCGCACATGAGACTGCTATTCAAACTCGAGAGGCAGGCGGGGGTAGGGGGAAAGGTCCTAGCATGGATAAGGAACTACCTAACAGGAAGGAGCCAAAGAGTTACGGTAAGGGGCGAGAAGTCGGACTGGCGAACAGTAATAAATGGAGTACCACAAGGATCGGTGCTGGGACCAATTTTATTTCTTGTATATGTTAACGACATGTTTACGGGTGTAGAGTCCTACATGTCGATGTTTGCGGATGACGCAAAGTTGATGAGAAGAGTTGTGACAGATGAGGATTGCAGGATCCTCCAAGAGGACCTGAACAGGTTGCAGAGATGGTCAGAGAAATGGCAACTGGAATTCAACACGAGCAAATGTAAAGTTATGGAAATGGGACTAGGAGATAGGAGACCAAAGGGACAGTACACAATGAAGGGGAACAGCCTACCTGTGACGACGCGCGAAAGAGACCTGGGTGTGGACGTAACACCTAATCTATCTCCTGAGGCACATATAAATAGGATAACGACAGCAGCGTACTCTACACTGGCAAAAGTTAGAACATCATTCAGAAACCTAAGTAAGGAGGCATTTAGGGCTCTTTACACTGCCTACGTGAGGCCAGTCTTAGAGTATGCCGCCTCATCATGGAGTCCCCATCTGAAGAAGCATATAATGAAACTGGAAAAGGTTCAGAGGTTTGCAACGAGACTCGTCCCAGAGCTACGAGGGATGGGGTATGAGGAGCGCCTGGGGGAACTATGCCTTACGACACTAGAAAGAAGAAGGGAGAGGGGGGACATGATAGGAACGTAGAAAATACTCAGAGGGATTGACAGAGTGGACATAGACGAAATGTTCACACGGAATAATAACAGAACGAGGGGACATGGATGGAAGTTGGAAACTCAGATGAGTCACAGAGATGTTAGGAAGTTTTTTTTTAGCGTGATAGTGGGAAAATGGAATGCACTTAAGGAACAGGTTGTGGAAGCAAATACTATTCATAATTTTAAAACCAGGTATGATAGGGAAATGGGACAGGAGACATTGCTGTAAACAACTGATGCTCGAAAGGCGGGATCCAAGAGTCAATGCTCGATCCTGCAGACACATATAGGTGAGTACATATAGGTGAGTACACACACACACACACATATTCAAAAAGG
>WNGS01147732.1:85734-99731 GCA_020271785.1 Procambarus virginalis | reverse complement strand
GCGACAGGCAAGAGGCACTGAACTACAGGCCAATGTCCTTGACTTATATACCATGCAAGATGATGGAGAAGATCGTGAGAAAAAACCTGGTAACACATCTGGAGAGAAGGGACTTCGTGACAAATCGCCAACATGGATTCAGGGAGGGTAAATCTTGCCTGACAGGCTTAATAGAATTCTACGACCAGGTGACAAAGATTAAGCAAGAAAGAGAAGGCTGGGCGGACTGTATTTTCTTGGATTGCCGGAAATCCTTTGACACAGTACCGCATAAGAGGCTGGTACATAAGCTGGAGAGACAGGCAGGTGTATCTGGTAAGGTGCTCCAGTGCATAAGGGAGAACCTGAGCAATAGGAAGCAAAGAATTACGGTGAGGGGTGAGACCTCAGATTGGCGTGAAGTCACCAGTTGAGTCCCACAGGGCTCTTTACTTGGTCCTATCTTGTTTCTGATATATGTAAATGATCTCCCGGAGGGTATAGATTCATTTCTCTCAATGTTTGCGGACGATGCCAAAATTATGAGAAGGATTAAGACAGAGGAGGACTGCTTGAGGCTTCAAGAAGACCTAGACAAGCTGAAGGAATGGTCAAACAAATGGTTGTTAGAGTTTAACCCAAACAAACGTAATGGAATGAAGATAGGTGTAGGGAGCAGGAGGCCAGATACAAGGTACCATCTGGGAGATGAAATACTTCAAGAGTCAGAGAAAGAAAAAGACTTGAGGGTTGATATCACGCAAGACCTGTCTCCTGCAACCCATATCAATAGGATAACATCAGCGGCATATGGAGGCTGGCCAACATAAGAACGGCATTCACAAACTTGTGTAAGGAATCATTCAGAACTTTGTATACCACATATGTTAGGCCAATCCTGAAGTATAAAGCCCCAGCATGGAGTTCATATCTAGTTAAGGATAAGACCAAACTGGAAAAGGTTCAAAGGTTTGCCACCAAACTAGTACCCGAGCTGAGAGGTATGAGCTACGAGGAGAGACTACGGGAATTAAACCTCACTTCGCTGGAAGACAGAAGAGTTAGAGAGGACATGATCACCACATTCAAGATTCTCAAGGGAATTGATAGGGTAGATAAAGACAGTCTAATTTAACACAAGGGGCACATGCACTAGGGGACACAGGTGGAAACTCAGTGCCCAAATGAGCCACAGAGATATTAGAAAGAACTTTTTTAGTGTCAGATTGGTTGACAAATGGAATGCATTAGGGAGTGATGTGGTGGAGGCTGACTCCATACACAGTTTCAAGTGAAGATATGATACAGCCCAATAGGCTCAGGAACCTGTACACCTGTTGATTGACGGTTGAGAGGTGGGACCAAAGAGGTAAAGCTCAACACCCGCAAGCACAACTAGGTGAGTACACACACACACACACACACACACACACACACACACACACACACACACACACACACACACACACACACACACACACATTGTGTGTGTGTGTGTGTCTGTGTGAGGATTGTAGGATCCTTCAAGAGGACTTAAACAAGTTGCAGAGATGGTCAGGGAAATGGCTACTGGAGTTCAACACCAGTAAATGTAAAGTTATGGAAATGGGATCAGGTGATAGACGACCAAAGGGACGGTACACAATGAAGGGGAACTGCCTACTTGTAACGATTCGAGAAAAAGACCTGGGAGGGGATGTGACACCTAATCTAACTCCTGAGGCACATATAAATAGGATAACGACAGCAGCGTTAATTTACACCAGTAATTTACACTGGCGAAAATTAGAACTTCATTCAGAAACCTAAGTGATGAGGCTTTTAGGGCGCTTTACACTGCCTACGTGAGACCCGTCTTAGAGTATGCTGCGCCATCATGGAACCCTCACCTGAAGAAACACATATGGAAACTGAAGAAGGTTCAGAGGTTTACGATGAGGCTTGTCACAGAGTTACGAGGGATTGGATATGAAGAACGTCTGAGGGAACTGAAACTTACGACACTAGAGAAAAGAAGGGAGAGAGGAGATATGACAGGAACATATAAAATACACAGGGAAATTGACAAAGTGGAAATAGATGAAATGTTCACACGTAATAATAACAGAACGAGGGGACATGGGTGGAAACTGGAAACTCAGATGAGTCACAGAGATGTTAGGAAGTTTTCTTTTAGCGTGAGAGTAGTGGAAAAATGGAATGCACTTGGGGAACAAGTTGTGGAAGCAAACTCTATTCATACTTTTAAAATTAGGCATGATAGGGAAATGGGACAGGAGTCATTGCTGTAAACAACCGATGGCTGGAAAGGCAGGATCCAAGAGCCAATGTTCGATCCTGCAAGCACAAATAGGTGAGTACACACACACACACACACACACACAATCGCACCATAAATAAATAAATAGTATATATATATATATATATATATATATATATATATATATATATATATATATATATATATATATATATATGTCGTACCTAGTAGCCAGAACGCACTTGTCAGCCTACTGTGCAAGGCCCGATTTGCCTAATAGGCCAAGTTTTCATGAATTAATTGTTTTTTGACTACCTAACCTAACCTAACTTTTTCGGCTACCTAACCTAACCTAACCTATAAAGATAGGTTAGGTTAGGTTAGGTAGGGTTGGTTAGGTTGGGTCATATATCTACGTTAATTTTAACTCCAATGAAAAAAATTGACTTCATACATAATGAAATGGGTAGCTTTATCTTTTCATAAGAAAAAAATTAGAGAAAATATATTAATTCAGGAAAACTTGGCTTATTAGGCAAATCGGGCCTTGCATAGTAGGCCAAAAAGTGAGTTCTGGCTACTAGGTACGACATATTATATATATATATATATATATATATATATATATATATATATATATATATATATATATATATATATATAATGTCGTACCTAGTAGCCAGAACGCACTTCTCAGCCTACTATGCAAGGCCCGATTTGCCTAATAAGCCAGGTTTTCCTGAATTAATATATTTTCTCTATATTTTTTTTCTTATGAAATGATAAAGCTACCCATTTCATTATGTATGAGGTCAATTTTTTTTATTGGAGTTAAAATTAACGTAGATATATGACCCAACCTAACCAACCCTACCTAACCTAACCTAATATGTCTTAACCTAATCTAAACTAACATAACTAAATCAATAATTTATGTTCTTAATATAATATAATAATACTATTTAAAATAAACCAATAGGTAACAATTTATTGAAAATAAAGACAATTTCTCGGCCTATTAGGCAAATCGGACCTTGCATAGTAGGACGAGAAGTGCGTTCTGGCTACTAGGTACGACATTATAGATATATATATATATATATATATATATATATATATATATATATATATATATATATATATATATATATATATATATAATTTATATATTTTGGGCATCTCGGGTCTGGTGCGCGAGGCGAACTTGCATTCTGCTAGACATACGTAGCATTAGGCGAGAGCGCCCGTAATCGCGTACGTCGTGTGGCTCGAGAGGCCTTCAAAGCGGCGCCTCTGTATTGTGTCATACAAATCGAGAATTTTGGAGAATTGATTTTTCATTTACCGTCACCAGTAAAAAGAAACATAAGGAAAATCGAGAAAATTCGTGTTAGAATTATTAATCTTACTTTATCGGTCATATTTAATAATATATATATATATATTATATATAATATATATGTGTATATATATATATATATATATATATATATATATATATATATATATATATATATATATATATATATATATATATATATATGTGTCGTACCTAGTAGCCAGAACGCACTTCTCAGCCTACTATGCAAGGCCCGATTTGCCTAATAAGCCAAGTTTTCATGAATTAATTGTTTTTCGACTACCTAACCTACCTAACCTAACCTAACCTAACTTTTTCGGCTACCTAACCTAACCTATAAAGATAGGTTAGGTAGGGTTGGTTAGGTTCGGTCATATATCTACGTTAATTTGAACTCCAATAAAGGAAAATTGACCTCATACATAATGAAATGGGTAGCTTTATCATTTCATAAGAAAAAAATGAGAAAATATATTAATTCAGGAAAACTTGTCTTATTAGGCAAATCGGGCCTTGCATAGTAGGCTGAGAAGTGGGTTCTGGCTACTAGGTACGACATATGCAAACATGCCTGAATGGTTCCCAGGACTATATACAACTGAAAACTCACACCCCAGAAGTGACTCGAACCCATACTGAGTTTTCAGTTGTATATAGTCCTGGGAACCATTCAGGCTTGTTTGCATTTGTGTTCCTCATGTGTTGCCCCAAAAAAATGAGGTGATTTGATAAAATGCTATGCCCAAGATTACCATCCGAGTGCCGGCAGGGAAGTGGTTCATATAGCCTCGGCTATCACTTCCTTTTGTCCGGTCGTGATGGTCAAGTGGTTTAAGGCGTCCCTGTACATACCAGTTGCGTTGCTCCTGGGAGTATGGGTTCGAGTCACTTCTGGGGTGTGAGTTTTCAGTTATATATATATATATGTATATTAGTATATTTTGGTAGTAGTCTTTCCTGTAGACATATATTATTAAATATGACCGAAAAAGTAAGATTAATAATTCTAACACGAATTTTCTCAATGTTTCTTATATTCTTTTTCACTGTTGATGATAACTGAAAAATCAATTCTCCAAAGTTCATTTTTATTTCTAGTCTGACGCGACACTTGAGCGTGTTTCGTAAAACTTATTACATTTTCAAAGACTTTAGTTTACACACACACAACTATAACTGAACAGCTTTGGCTCTTTTATACCTGCATTTGGGTGAGGTGATGTAATACAATAGTTTGGATGAGGTGAAAACAAACTTTCAACAAAACACAGAACACAAAACAATGGGTATAAGCTAAAGGGAAGAATAGATCTGTAACTGCAGACGGACTATTAGCCCATATTTCTTGATGCTTCTATATTGGAGCGGAGTCTTGAAGTGGGTAGAATATAATTGTGCGTTAATTGGCTGTTGGTTGCTGGTGTTGACTTCTTAATGTGTAGTGCCTCGCAGATATCAAGGCGCCTGCTATCGCTGTATCTATCGATGATTTCCGTGTTTTTTGTTAAGACTTCTCTGTTGATGGTCTGGTTGTGGGAAGAGATAATATGTTCCTTGATAGAGCCCTGTTGCTTATGCATCGTTAATCGCCTGGAAAGAGATGTTGTTGTCTTGCCTATATACTGAGTTCTTTGGGGCTTACAGTCCCCAAGTGGGCATTTGAAGGCATAGACGACATTGGTCTCTTTCAAAGCGTTCTGCTTTGTGTCTGGAGAGTTTCTCATGAGTAAGTTGGCAGTTTTCTTGGTTTTATAGTAAATCGTCAATTGTACCTTCTGATTTTTGGCTGTAGGGATAACGTTTCTATTAACAATATCTTTCAGGACCCTTTCCTCTGTTTTATGAGCTGTGGAAAAGAAGTTCCTGTAAAATAGTCTAATAGAGGGAACAGGTGTTGTGTTAGTTGTCTCTTCAGAGGTTGCATGGCGTTTCACCTTCCTTCTTATGATTTCTTCAACGAAACCATTGGATAAGCCGTTGTTAACTAGGACCTGCCTTACCTTACAGAGTTCTTCGTCGACTTGCTTCCATCCTGAGCTGTGGCTGAGAGCACGGTCGACATAAGCGTTAACAACACTCCTCTTGTACCTGTCTGGGCAGTCACTGTTGGCATTGATGCACATTCCTATGTTTGTTTCCTTAGTGTAGACTGTAGTGAGGAAACCTCCGCTCCTTTCCATGACTGTTACATCTAGAAAGGG
This sequence comes from Procambarus virginalis, assembly GCA_020271785.1. Lineage (NCBI taxonomy): Eukaryota > Metazoa > Arthropoda > Malacostraca > Decapoda > Cambaridae > Procambarus > Procambarus virginalis. The sequence goes on along the minus strand of WNGS01147732.1, from coordinate 93,931 downwards.
TAGTTTCCCATCCTTCTCCATCTTGTAAGTGAAACGCAACACGGAATTCTGCTCAAATGCTTCTTTCAGCACTTGCAGATGTCTGACATCAGGTACCTGTGTAAAAATGTCGTCAACATTCCTGCAGTATATGGCCGGTTTCAAGTTCATATCGACTAAGACCTTTTGTTCTATGGTACCCATGTAGAAGTTCGCAAACAGCTTATACCCATTGTTTCGTGTTCTGTGTTTTGTTGAAAGTTTGTTTTCACCTCATCCAAACTATTGTATTACATCACCTCACCCAAATGTAGGTATAAGAGAGCCAAAGCTGTTCAGTTATAGTTGTGTGTGTGTAAACTAAAGTCTTTGAAAATGTAATAAGTTTTACGAAACGCGCTCAAGTGTCGTGTCAGACTAGAAATAAAAATGAACTTTGGAGAATTGATTTTTCAGTTATCATCAACAGTGAAAAAGAATATAAGAAACATTGAGAAAATTCTTGTTAGAATAATTAATCTTACTTTTTTCGGTCATATTTAAGAATATATGTCTACGGAAAGACTGCTACCAAATATATATATATTATGTCGTACCTAATAGCCAGAACGCACTTCTCAGCCTACTATGCAAGGCCCGATTTGCCTAATAAGCCAAGTTTTCATGAATTAATGTTTTTTCGACTACCTAACCTACCTAACCTAACCTAACTTTTTCGGCTACCAAACCTAATCTAACCTATGGAGATAGATTAGGTTAGGTTAGGTAGGGTTGGTTAGGTTTGGTCATATAACTACGTTAATTTTAACTCCATAAAAAAAAATTAACCTCATACATAATGAGATGGGTAGCTTTATCATTTCATAAGAAAAAAAATTGAGAAAATATTTTAATTCATGAAAACTTGGCTTATTAGGCAAATTGGGGCCTTGCATAGTAGGCTGAAAAGTGCGTTCGGCTGGCTACTAGGTACGACAATATATATATATAATATATAGATATATATATATAGATATATATATATATATATATATATATATAGAGCTGGAGGAGCTATTCAACTTGTGACAAGCAGCCTTGTACCCAGCATGTAATCAATATTGTAACTTCTTTTGTGTAATGACATTTTCAAATAAAGTTAGATAAATATACACACATACCAAAAGAATAGGGGTGGTAGGAGAAGAAAATATCAAAGTGTTCAGTGAGGATCCACAAGGTCTTCTCTGAGTACTCTTTATTTTCTTTTCCGAGGCTATGGGTCCCTACACTTGCACCAGAGGTGGTACCCCTTCTAGGTTTATAGATATATATGTTGTTGAATGTGACGGAGAGGGTAAGATTAATAATTCTATCTCGAATCTTCTCCATATTTCTTACGATTTTCTTCGATGTCGAGGGTAATTGAAAAATTAACTCTCCAACATTCATTTTTTACATTTTTAGTCTTGGTCTGACGCCTAAAAGTGTTTCGTAAGGCTTCTTACATTTTCAAAGCCTTGGTTTACACATAACATACATCATGTTTTTATTTGTTTTGGGTGAGGTGATATGACACAAAAGTTTTGGGTGAGGTGACAGAACACGAATCAATATTTTATAAATTGGGTATGAAAACATAAGAATGTTATTTCGGGCTCACCATAGCCCGTGCTACATGGACACTTCGTTCTGAATAGTTAAACCTAAAACAACACAACAACATAAGAGTGGAAGTAACTACAGAAGGCCTATTGGCACATACTTTCTCTTGATACTTCTATATTGGTTCGGGGTCATGATGTGGGTAGAATATAGTTGTGTATTAATTAACTGTTGATTGCTGGTGTTGACTTTTTGATGTGTAGTGCCTCGCTGATGTCGAATCTCCAGCCATCGCTGTATCTATCGATGATTTCTGTGTTGCTTGTTAAGATTTCTCGTTTGATGGTCTGGTTGTGAGAAGATATTTTATGTTCCTTGAAGGAGCTCTGTTGCTTATGTATTGTTAATCGCTTAGGAATTGTCAATTGTAATTGTCTTGTCTATATTTGAGTTCTTTGGGGCTGACAGTCCCCAAGTGGGCGTGTGAAGGCATAGACGACGTTGGTCTCCTTCAAGGCGTTCTGTTTGGTGTTGGAGAGTTTTTCATGACTAGGTTGGCCGCTTTTTTTGTTTTTGTAGTAAATTGTCAATTGTATTTTCAGATTTTAGTCTATAGGGATAACGTTCATATAATAATATCTTTCAGGACACTTTCCTCCGTTTTATGAGCAATCGAAAAGAAGTTCCTGTAAAGAGTTAATAGGGGGGGTACAAGTGTTATAATTTTTTAATAATAAAATAATATTTTTTTTAGTATTAAATGTGATAAAGTATGCGGAAGCGTGTAAGATGTTTGATAAAAAATTTATGTGAATAATAAAAATAATAATACAANAGATATATATATATATATATATATTGATATATATTGATATATATATATATCTATATATATATATATATATATAATATATAATATATATATATATATATTATATATATATATATATATATATATATATATATATATATATATATATATATATATATTGAATATTATTGTTTACTACTTTACTTTTTTACCTTAGGTACATTTTTTGAAAAACTGAACCCAGGGTATCCTTGATCTTTTTAATACTCCAACAGCTGTTGGCTTCATGTTATGCTGCTATCGAGGTCCGCCCCAAGAATTTGTCGTGGATCATCCTTTCTGCTTCTTCATCAAAGACCGTCACTCTGGCCTAGTGCTCTTTGCTGGTAGATTCCTCAAGTAAAGACAAGAACTGGAGATCGGTATGTTACAACTTTTGTGAGACTTTAAGCGTTTCTTCTTGTAGGTCATTGTTTTAATCCCTTAGTATATATCGATAAGCATCTGAGTAAGGACTAAGGGCATCAGATACAGAAATGAAAAGTATTAATTTTAATTTAAGAAGACGTTAGATCTTAGAGTTGACCTCTGGTTGACTATTGAGTTAACTATAGAGCGACTTTAAAGTTGCGCTCTGGTTGTCAGACTTTAAAATTGCACCCCAGAGTAACCGCTCCAGGGCTCAAAGCCAGGCTAGGTTGATATGGGGGGAGAAGCTGTCACCCATGCAGCAGGTCCCCCCCACCCTCTCCATGGCACCGAAAATCTCCAATGGAAAGGGAAACGCCAATTCAATTGGTTCCACCGCCATCGCAGGAACTGTCAGAACAAGGTTGAAGGTAGCACCGAACTGCCCTAGGGGCTCCAGCTCCAGAGGTTACCTCTAGGTTGGTGAAAGAAGGCACAGGGACTCCAAACCCGGAGACCGCCATGGTCGGGGACGGAGAAGAACCATCTTAGCAAGGGCAAGAACGATCCCAGCCTCCCGAAGCAGAGCATGGGCCGCACGAGCCCTGCACTTACGGGTTCCAGACAGAGATCGTCACAGCCCCCTTTCACCTGAGGGCGGGTTCCTTCAAGACCAAACAGAAGGAAGAGTAATAATTATTAATTACTTTTATTATTATAATTAGAATATAAAAAATTAATAATTATTACACACACACACACATACACACATACACACACACACACACACACACACACACACACACACACACACACACACACACACACACACACACACACACAACCCTGTCAGGGGAATCGACAGGGTTGATAAAGACAGGCTGTTTAACACAAGGGGCACACGCACTAGGGGACACAGGTGGAAACTGAGTGCCCAAATGAGCCACAGAGATATTAGAAAGAACTTTTTTAGTGTCAGAGTGGTTGACAAATGGAATGCATTAGGAAGCGATGTGGTGGAGGCTGACTCCATACACAGTTTCAAGTGTAGATATGATACAGCCCAATAGGCTCAGGAAACTGTACACCTGTTGATTGACGGTTGAGAGGCGGGACCAAAGAGCCAGAGCTCAACCCCCGCAAGCACAACTAGGTGAGTACAACTAGGTGAGTACACACACACACAGACAAGCTTGTTCGCACTTCTGGAGTATGCAGCTCCAGCCTGGAGTCCATACCTAGTTAAACACTAGGTGAAGTTAGAGAAGAATCAGAGGTATGCCACCATATAGTGACAGGTTGTGGTATCACAGCTATACTGAACCAGGATGGTATGGCTCTCCCTCACATAAATAAAAAAAAATGCTGCTATTGGCCCTTGCAGTGTGTAAGGCGCAGGTGGAAACAAAAGAAAAACATCAAATAAATAATTAAAACTGAAATATTAATGAACAAAAATAACACCTCAAAACACTTGGCAATCATGTAATGCAAAGGTGGACAAGATAACATGAAAATTAATACAGAAATAAACTAAGAAATTCGATGAATACAAAGCATGAAGATATACTGGTGTACTGAAGACAGCTGCCATACCACCATGACATTAGACACTCAGCGTAGGCTGAAGGCAGATGACGGGTGAGAGAGACCAAGGTGGTCCCAGAGCACTAAGGGAGAGACTGGCTCTCCAATGTTGTTGTTTTAGATTTAGCTACTCAGAGCGAAGTGTCCATGCAGCACGGGCTATGGTGAACCCGTGAGAGTGAGCTCTCCAGGTTGTTGTTGTTGTTGTTAAAGATTCGCTACTTGGAACTTTGTTCCAAGTAGCACGGGCTATGGTGAGCCCGTGGTGAGCTCTCCAGGGAGGCTGTGCCCTTTATATAGTCCAGCGGGGATGACTCATCCGGTGTCAACGCGAGGTGGACCTCTGGTCAACTAACAAACTGCTCGTTGTGGCTGGCGGTGCCTTTGTGTTGAGCTTCACCACTGCTAGTTGAAGGTGGCTAACTGCTTGTTTGTGAAGGCAAACTACCATTTAGCAGAGGTGCCCAGCTTGCCTCCGAGTCGTACCAGGCCGTGCCAGGCCGTGCCAGTGCCAGGCCGTGCCAGGCCGTGCCAGGCCGTGCCAGGCCGTGTCAGTGCCAGGCCGTGCCAGGCCGTGCCAGTGCCAGGCCGTGCCAGGCCGTGCCAGGCCGTGCCAGGCCGTGCCAGGCCCTGGGTGGTACAGAGGTGTGGCAGGACTGACGACTCATCTGGGCTGGTGTAAAGGTAGACTTCCAGTGCAGAGACATTGAAGGTGAGGGGAAAAGGCAGTTCCACTGCTATGCAGGGGATTCATGCGACAATATAAATGAAAACCCTTACAGTTGCATATATTCCAACATGCTTATAGTACAAGAACTGCCCAAACGTCTAGTGCTTTGTATCTACACACAAGTTTGTGTGATCACACTATTAATTGGGAAGAACGAAAAGCATTACCAATTGCAATGGTTTTGTGGAACAGAATTTAATTGAGTTTTCCCTAATTAGTCAGTGTCCAAATCTTCTCAATGGTAGTACTGGTATGTACAAACTTGACCCAGTTTTAAGTTACAATATTGCACAACCGTTTAAGAAAAAATTCTGATAGGGAGAGTTACAATGTCTCATAACAATATTATAATCATATATTATATGTAAGGCATTACAAAGTTCTATGTTGCAAAAAAGGTGCAACACAGAAGAGTTCAAGCGAAGCATCTCAGGACCGGGAGGGAGTCCATATTGAATACCAGGTGTGTGATATGTTGGTTCATCATCCCGAGCAATGTGAAATTATAAGTTGTTGTTGTGGATTTGAGCAGCCAGGATTAACATCACCAGTTTCTGGGAAGTCATGATTATCCGTTCTGACTTTAACGTTTGAGCTCGTTCGTTACATATGTACCGTAGCAGTTATGACGCAAGCCCAATAACACCCAAGGGTGATCACCCATTTAATATTACATTTTACTCCAATGTTATTTAAACTACATACACATATAATTTAATAATGCGATAGATGTTACGGTGTAATTCGTTGGCATGTGAATGAGACGAGTGGAGGTCACTATTGTGCAGCCTGTCCTCTAAACATGGGGAGGTAAATGTAACAGCCCCATAAGTGCAATTATGTACTACGTATGACAGTCAGGAATCGTACTTATTTACACTTAGTATTAAATCGTAGTCAAATATATTGTGAATATTTGAGTTTACCTGAAAAGCTGAATAGAAAACCACGACCTTACCTAACCGTCTTAGTTTTTGAAGATAAGCATTTCATTGCTTCTTAATTACAATTACTACTTAACCTATAGCTATATTCATATTACAGTTTTATAAAGCAAATAAAACTAAACTAAAATATATCAATAAATTTTAAAGTAATTCAAGATATTTTCAAAATTTGTATAAAATCTCTATTGTTTAATAAAACTGAAAAAGAAATTCTTGATATTTAAAACTTGTGTATAGCAATATGAGCATTAAACTTTCATCCTAAAAGTCTGAGTGTTTTAATAGAAAATTAGGAGAATAAATTGCTTGGTAAATGTTAATGCCCCATAAATGCAATTATGTACAAAGTATGACAGTCAGGAAATGTATTTATTACACTTAGTATTAAAACGTACTGTAAATTCGGAGGATGGATTGCTATTGTGAGCGTCACAAAGACCACGTGAACGATTCTTGTCCGGTCCTGTACACCAACGACGCCATGACCGCGTGACTGAAACGAGTACGACTTGGCCACCAACTAGGACCTCTACTACTAATACAGCTAAGCTGTGCCCTTTCAACATTAATTTCAATTCATTGGTGGCACTGACTTCTTGTTGCCGTGACCTGACCTGTTCCACTGTTATACTGACGTGTTGTTCTACTGTTCTCTTGTCACACCTGCAGTATCCACCTTCGAGAGAATTTATAGGGTTATATATACAAATACTTAACATTCCCTGTCAGTTTCCCTTGCCATTACTCTAAGCCTGTTGATGGTCCGCTTCTTGATCCCGTACACATGACTTCCTCAATGACAGTGTCACAATAATGTAACACCTACTGACCGGGGAGTACAAGTAACGGACACGGCGGAGGCAGTTATGGCTAACTATAAACACAGGCAGAGGCAGTTATGGCTAACTATACCACGGGCAGAGGCAGTTATGGCTAACTATAACCACGGGCAGAGGCAGTTATGGCTAACTATAGCACGGGCAGAGGCAGTTATGGCTAACTATAACCACGGGCAGAGGCAGTTATGGCTAACTATAACCACGGGCAGAGGCAGTTATGGCTAACTATAAACATGGGCAGAGGCAGTTATGGCTAACTGTAAACCACGGGCAGAGGCAGTTATGGCTAACTATAAACACTGGCAGAGGCAGTTATGGCTAACTATAAACACGGGCAGAGGCAGTTATGGCTAACTATAACACACGGGCAGAGGCAGTTATGGCTAACTATAAACGGGCAGAGGCAGTTATGGCTAACTATATACACGAGCAGAGGCAGTTATGGTTAACTATAACCACGGGCAGAGGCAGTTATGGCTAACTATAACCACGGGCAGAGGCAGTTATGGCTAACTATAAACACGGGCAGAGGCAGTTATGGCTAACTATAAACATGGGCAGAGGCAGTTATGGCTAACTATAACACGGGCAGAGGCAGTTATGGCTAACTATAAACACTGGCAGAGGCAGTTATGGCTAACTATAAACACGGGCAGAGGCAGTTATGGCTAACTATAAACACGGGCAGAGGCAGTTATGGCTAACTATAACTCGGGCAGAGGCAGTTATGGCTAACTATAAACACGGGCAGAGGCAGTTATGGCTAACTATAACACGGGCAGAGGCAGTTATAGCTAACTATATACACGGCAGAGGTAGTTATGTCTAACTATAAACACGGTTGTTGTTGTTGTTAAGATTCGCTACCTGGAACAAGAAGTTCCAAGTAGCACGGGCTATGGTGAGCCCGTAGTATAAACCGGGCAGAGGTAGTTATAGGTAACAATATACACAGGGAGAGTATAAAATATGGTGGTAACAATATACACAGGGAGAGTATATTGGTGGTAACAATATACACAGGGAGAGTATATTGGTGGTAACAATATACACAGGCAGAGTATATTGGTGGTAACAATATACACAGGGAGAGTATATTGGTGGTAACAATATACACAGGGAGAGTATATTGGTGGTAACAACTATACACAGGGAGAGTATAATTGGTGGTAAACAATATACACAGGGAGAGTATACTGGTGGTAACAATATACACAGGGAGATATATTGGTGGTAACAATATACACAGGGAGAGTATACTGGTGGGTAACAATATACACAGGGAGAGTATATGGTGGTAACAATATACACA
>WNGS01147732.1:51866-71150 GCA_020271785.1 Procambarus virginalis | reverse complement strand
TATATATATATAATATATATATATATATATATATATATATATATATATTATATATACTATGTATATATATATATCTATATATATATATATATATTATATATGACAATGTCAGACCACGGAGGAAAAATGAAACAGGAATTTCCTTAAGTACTTTCGTATATTAATACATCTTCAGAAGGAGTGAGTATTAATATACGATGTATTAATATACGAAAGTACGTAAGGAAATTCCTGTTTCATTTTTCCTCTGTGGTCTGACATTGTCACATTTTTAATCACGTGTTTAATTTCGTGATATACACACACACACACACACACACATATATATATATATATATATATATATATATATATATATATATATATATATATATATATATATATATATATATATATATATATTTGTATTAATGAAGATGTATTAATATACAAAGCACATAAGGAAATTCTTGTTTCAATTTTCCTCCGTGGTCTGACACTGTCACATTTTTAATCACGTGTTTATTTTCGTGATATACACACACACACACACACACACACATATATATATATATATATATATATATATATATATATATATATATATATATATATATATATATATATATATATATATATATATATATATATATATATATATATTAGTATATTTTGGTAGCAGTCTTTCCTGTAGACATATATTATTAAATATGACCGAAAAAGTAAGATTAATAATTCTAACACGAATTTTCTCAACATTTCTTATGTTTCTTTTCACTGCTGATGGTAATTGAAAAATCAATTCTCCAAAATTCATTTTTATTTTAGTCTGATGTGACACTCAAGCGACACTGTTTGTACTCTCACGCCAGGAGAACAGGGATCTCAGCCAGAGGTGCAAGCGCTACACCTCAGTCCTACTGATTTTCCTGACTCTGTGGCTCAGCTTTTGGAAATTTTCAACAGGAATAGAGCCGTTGTTGCTCTACCAGGAGAAAAGTTAGGTAGGGACCGACTAAAGAGCCTAAATCTGTATTCCCTTGAGCGCAGGCGGGAGAGATACATGATAATTTACACGTGGAAAATATTAGAGGGGCTGGTCCCAAACCTGCACACAGAAATAACATCACATGAGACCAGAAGACATGGCAGGATGTGCAGAATACCCCCGTTGAAAAGCAGAGGTGCAACTAGTACTCTGAGAGAGAACTCTATCAACATCAGGGGCCCGAGACTGTTCAACACGCTTCCGCTACACATAAGGGACATAACTGGCAAACCCCTCACAGTGTTCAAGAGAGAACTGGATAAGCACCTCCAAAGGATACCTGATCAACCAGGCTGTGACTCATACATCAGGCTGCGAGCAGTCGCGTCCAACAGCCTGGTTGATCAGTCCAGCAACCAGGAGGCCTGGTCGATGACCGGGACGTGGGGACGCTAAGCCCCGGAAGCACCTCAAGGTAAGGTAAGGTATCCTCAAGGTATCACTCATCTTATTACGCATAAAATTCCCCTTGAACAAAGAACTATGCTTATTTATGTACTAGCTTACTGTCTTCCCCATTCTCCGAGAGCAGAAGTCGATAGACTCATAGAGGAAATGTTACAGACTGATGTAATTGAATCGAGTAATTCGCCATGGAACACTCCATTGATTCTTGTACCAAAGCGAGATGGGACTTGGAGACCTGTAATCGATTATTGGAAGCTTAACAGAGTAACTATACCTGATCGTTTCCCACTTCCAGTCCTAAATGATTTGTTGCAAAGTATAGGTCGAAACAAAGTATTCTCAACGTTAGATTTGTTGCAGGGATTCTGGCAAATCCCCCTTGATGAGGAAAGTAAACAATTGACAGCCTTTAGTACTCCCAATGGTCATTTTCATTTCAAAAGAATGCTGTTTGGTTTGCGGAGTAGTCCAATAACTTTTTCACGGCTCATGACTAATCTATTTGATAGGAAGTACTCTTCTAGTTTACCTTGATGATATCATAATCATGTCGCAAGATGTTCAGACTCATTTCCAGAACCTTGAGAAAGTACTTGCAAAGCTTGCAGAAGCTAATTTAAAAATAAAGCTTGCGAAGTGTTCATTTTTAAAGGAGAAGATTAATTTCCTAGGTCATACAGTTACACCTTCAGGTATTACATTGAGTGAATAAAAAATTATTGCTGCCCGTGATTTTCCAATGCCTCGTACCGCAGAAGCCGTAAGACAGTTCACAGGTCTTGTAGGATTTTATCGTTCATTTATTGCTGGATTCTCTATTATAGCCGCTCCACTTTACAAGTTGCAAAGAAAAGATGAACCCTTTGTTTGGGGAGAGGCCCAGGATCAGTCATTCAAAAAACTCAAAGCAGCCTTGATCTCGTCGCCTGTCCTTAGGTATCCAGATTTTTCTAAACTTTTTACGTTGGTTACAAATGCTAGCGACATAGGTTTAGGTGCTGCATTACTTCAAACTGAAGGTCACAGAGATCATGCAATAGCTTATGCAAGCCATACATTATCTAAAGAAGAGAAAAATTATAGTGCAACAGAATGTGAAGCCTTGGCAGTCGTTTGGGCTCTTAAACATTTCAGGGATACAATTTATAATTACCCAGTTCATGTTCTTACAGATCACCAACCATTAATTCCCTTGTTTAAAAATAAGAATCCAGTTGGAAAGTTTGCTAGATATTTGCTCACAATTCAAGAGTTCAATCTCACATTTGGTTATATTCCAGGAAAGCAAAATGTTGTAGCCGATGCGTTTTCTTGACTCGTAGCTGCAATTCAGTTAAATTACCCATCATTAAATGCTACAGTAGTCGAGACGGAACAGAAACATGACCCCATATGGGCACCAATCATTAAATTTTTGACTAAGCAAGATACTCGCCCGATTCATAAATCTCCAGTACCATTGAAAGAGTTAGTGATGTTAGACAATTTACTGTGTAGAGTAGTAAAGCTAGGGACACCCCGGAGGAAATGTTGTCAGTTAGTTGTTCCAGCTGTCTTGGTACCAACTGTATTAAAAATTATCCATGATGCTCCTGCAAGTGCACATCCAGGGAAGGATCGTACACTCCAGCAAGGTTGATTGAAGTATTTTTGGCCAAAAATGGCTAAGGAGATTGCTCATTATGTTGACAGATGTTTAACCTGCTTACAGCACAAGGGACATGTGTCAGGACTTAATCCAATTCAGGTGTACCCAGCAACTAAAGCTCCTTGTGAACGAGTATCGATGGATTTGTTGACAAATTTTGCGGAAACAGAAAAAGGGAACAAACACTTGCTTGCAATGGTCGATAATTTTTCACGGTATTGCGAACTAGTTCCTATCCCGAACAAAACAGCAGAAACATGACCAAATAATTTGTAGATATAGTATGCCTAAAGTAATCCTTTCAGATAATGGTCCAGAATTCAGTAATAGTATTTTAACTAGCTGGTGTGATTTATATAACATTAAAAAATGTAGTATCATGCCTTACCACCCAGCAAGTAACGAATTAGCAGAACGTACAAGTGTTAGATGCCTTGAGAGTCACGTTGAATTTTGATAACAACAATTGGGATGATTTTATACCCTTAATTCAGTGTGCCATAAAATCTTCAATTAATGTTTCTACAGGTGACACACCTCACGCTATTCTTTATGGTACAGATAAGATCCTCCGTAATGAATTGACTAATGTACCTCCTACTCCATTATATAACGTAGCTGATTTTGTTCAAGTGAAGCGTAGACAAATGCAACTAGTATTCAAGAAAATACGAGAACAACTGTCCAAAGCAACAGCCGAGTTCACTCGAGCAAAGAATGCACGAGCTGAACCTAGTAAGATAACTATTGGATCTGTAGTAATGATACTTAACCAACACAGGTCTGGCCCTATGTACAAGTTAACTAAGAAATTTTTGGGTCCATATAAGGTAATCAAGCTTATCAAAGGTAACAAGTACAGACTTAAGAATTTGGTAAGAGGAGAGTATATAAATGAACATTTAGACCACATGAAGTTAGCTAAAATGACTGTTGACGAGACAGATGAGGAAGATGACAATGAACTTACCCAGACAGATTCTCCTATTGGGACACTACCTTCTGTGGTTGACAGACCACTTGATGCTCAGCAACCCCATACTAGCACCTATAATCTTAGATCTAGATCTCTTGTTTCAACCATGCACTCACCCCATGTCCATTGGCTAGATGTTAACAAGGTTATCTCTCAAGATGATAGTTTGTCACATGCAGTTTCATCTGTTCCTGACCTTCAGTCAGAGCCAGAGTTGTGTAGTGCTCTGGATGAGCTAGGGGTAGATATCTGCAGAATTTATAATTAAGTGCACTCTGCAGTAATTCTGTTTTGTTTCACAAAATTCATTTGCAGTATTTCTACCACATGTGTCTTATTATTACCATTATATATATAGTATAATGAAGTTTTTTCTCAATTTTATTTTGTGTTATAAATTAGATGCCATTGTTAAGTCTACTGCCATTTGTATTTTTTTTTACAGTGCTTGTCATAAAGAGTTCATTAATGTTCTAGCAACCACACTGAGGCCAGTGAATCCTGACTGCTATCACTCAGATGTTAGTCTTCTTGATCCAGGCCTTGTATATAGCTTGTAAATATATTGTACATTAACAAAAATAATTTTTTCCTCATTATCTGATCTTAAAATTCATTTGTGGTTGTTAGGTCAGAACTTTTGTTCCATTAATGTAGATAATTGTCTTTAATTTTGTTTTGTTTCCCAAGCACATGCCATTAACACATGTTAATAATTTTGTTTAGGAAATAACTTGAGTTGTATTGTTCATTCTGATAATTAGACATATATATGTTCTTAATTGCTCTTGTTTAATTAAAGCATTGTTACCATGATTTTTCACCTATTATGTTCAATTTATTTGTGCACATGCCCAGGTGTTAGTATTCCTGCACACCTGATCTTCTTTTGATGTTTATTATGCAATTTTCACAGGTAAGCCATTATTGAATGCCACCGAGGTCCTTTCAGTATCATTGTAACTATATAGCTAGCCAGAGCTTGTCGACAAGGGACGTCGACTTGGTAGCGTGTCCGAGCGGTGTTAATACTCAAATTGTATGACGGTTGAGATATAACCAATAACAGGCGAGTAGGCCTCTGATGGCATTCCATACAGAGCCGGCACCAGCCGCGCTCCCAGCAGGCCTCAGTATTCTCACAGACACAGAGTACGTTGGACCTCGGCTGGCCAGATCTATACCTTGCTACCTCACTCAATAAAACTACTGAACAGTCTACTGTGTATAACTACAACCACCATACATCCAAGAAGGCAACGAATATATATGTATATACTTATATATATATATATATATATATATATATATATATATATATATATATATATATATATATATATATATATATATATATATATATATAACAGAAAACTCACACCCCAGAAGTGACTCGAACCCATACTCCCAGGAGCAACGCAACTGGTATGTACAGGGACGCCTTAAACCACTTGACCATCACGACCGGACATAAGGAAGTGATAGCCAAGGCTATATGAACCACTTCCCCGCCGGCACTCGGATGGTAATCTTGGGCATAGCATTTTATCAAATCACCTCATTTTTTGGGGCAACAGCTCCTGGGAGTATTAGTTCGAGTCACTTCTGGGGTGTGAGTTTTCAGTTGTATCTAGTCCTGGGGACCATTCAGGCTTGTTTGCATTTGTGTTCCTCACGTGTTGCCCCAAAAAATGAGGTGATTTGATAAAATGCTATGCCCAAGATTACCATCCGAGTGCTGGCGTGTGAGTTTTCAGTTGTATCTAGTCCTGGGGACCATTCAGGCTTGTTTGCATTTGTGTTCCTCACGTGTTGCCCCCAAAAATGAGGTGATTTGATAAAATACTATGCCCAAGATTACCATCCGAATGCCGGCGGGGAAGTGGTTCATATAGCCTCGGCTATCACTTCCTTATATCCGGTCGTGATGGTCAAGTGGTTTAAGGCGTCCCTGTACATACCAGTTGCGTTGCTCCTGGGAGTATGGGTTCGAGTCACTTCTGGGGTGTGAGTTTTCAGTTGTATCTAGTCCTGGGGACCATTCAGGCTTGTTTGCATATATATATATATATATATATATATATATATATATATATATATATATATATATATATTAATTTTGTTTTGTTTTTGTGAGGGTAATTTTGTTAGTTTGTGAGGGTACCACCTCTGGTGCCAATGTGGGGACCCATAGCCTCGGAGAAGAAAATAAAAAGTATTCAGAGGAGACCTTGTGGTTTCTCACTGAACACTAATATTATCTTCTCCTACCACCCCCAATCTTTTGTATGTACACATATATATTTGTTTTTTTTGAACTTTGTTACAAAAAAATGAGTTCCATATAGGGTACAAAGATGGTTATCATAGGTTGTCGAGTTCCTCCAGCTCCTCAGATGGCGGGCAGGAACCCTGGATGCAGTGCGCATTTCCCCTCTGTATCGCCACGCTGAGGCGCTGGAAAAGAAAGCTGGTAGCTCTAGGTTCCCTTGTTGTTTCAATGAGCCTAGAACCTAGTTCCATAAAAAAACTGGCAGCACTTTTACCCCAGGCGCCGAGTGTCTCAGAAGCAATGGGGACAAAATTGTAGTGGTGATCCAGTTCTCTGTACTTACGGGATTTGGCTGCTTCCCTGTGGGTGGCAGTGCCACCTGGTTGTGCAACACTGAGGTCAATGTAGGTGTTAGCCAGGGTTGATACGCACGTGTAGTCCCATACCAACTGCTTGCCATTCTTCCAGGGGTTCACTGTGATACCATCCAGGCGACCAATAAGAGCATCAGAGTTACGGGGCGTTAGGTAGCGGGGCTCTCTTTCAGCTGGGCAGCCAGCTGCGGTGAGGCTCCTCTTGATGATGTCGTTAAGTTCACTGTGCCTCGAGTGCCATCCCCCTGTGCTTTGGCAGAGTAGGCCATGGTGGCCGTACCTGTCAGCCACCACCTCGCCGCAAATACACCTATACCTGGTGTGGATTGGGGCAGCAAGGCGGAGGGCCACAGCAATTTGGAGGGCGTGTGGTGTGAGACACGTGCCAGTTGCCGACATGACCTCTTTTATAGAAATAGAAAATAGAACTCCCAGCATCGGAGGAGAACATGATGCTCCTCAACCCGACCCGCAGAGGCCAAGGCCAATAAAAACAAGGCCTTCCAAAAGCAATCCCTAACTGAAGGGGACACAACAAAGCAAGGTGAAGAAAGAAAAGAAAGAACACGATCTAAAGACAAAGAAGGTTCAGGCGGTGCATGAGTAGGCCGGAGGTGCAAAAAATGTACATGAAAGCTTGCAGAACAGAGCGGAAGCAGCATCCATCTTGAACGCAAGAATGCAAAAACAAACTGGTCCGAAATCGACGAAAATCTTCGAAGAGAAAGAAAGTGACGGAAAGACCATCAAGAAACTTCATATAGTCGCCTGGAATAAGACTGCAGTTGGGAAACCGTCATAGAAGCCACCTGATCACCATATAAATGAAGATGCACACTCATTAGAAAGACCAGATGCGTATTGTGGAGCAGTAAGACGAACCAGCAAGGTACCTATGAATCCGACCTGCTGAAAGAGGAGGAGTCCCGAACAAAATGCCCGTGTTTGGACACCGAGCAAACAGCACCTGAAACTAAGGCTGGGCCTGCCACCATGGAGCCAGAACCACCACTCGCCCCCTGATATGAATCCAACTGAGCCAGAACCCAAAGCAACAGCTGGACAGGGGAAAAAAGAGAGACAGGGAACCCCCACCTTGACCAGTTCTGCTGAAAAGTGTTTACCCTGAGGGCCTCGCAGTCTGGGAATGGCGCCAGGTATAATGGGAGACGCTGAGATCACGAAGATGTGAAGAGGTCCAATTCTAGGCACCTGTATGCCTAACAAAGCCAAAGGAGGGAGGCAGAGTCAACTGTCCATTCTGTGATAAGAGGAACGAAGTGCGACAGGCTGTCTACCAGTACAATGGATACACCCGGAATGTGAATGGCATGCAGAGCTTAACCCCGAGAACTCAGCAGAAGAGCTACCCGAAGTGACCAGCCCCAAAGAGCCACGGACTGAAATATTTGCCCCTAGACTTCATCAAGCGATGAAGTCCTCAAACGGGGAGTGATTCCCGAATGCCCCAGAGAAGATAATCCTAACACAGAAGGGCAGTACTCACGGGCACCTAGGGAAGGGTACCCTAGGCACATGCTGCTCCTGTACTCGAAGACACCTGGCCACTACACACATTTTGTGGTCTGGTAGCTGAGTTCCTGTGACTGATGACCCCCAAATTAATATAGCACATACCAGTTCGAACTCCTATGACTGATGACCCCAAACTAATATAGCACATATCAGTTCATATAACTTCAGGTCACCGACTGGGTTCCCCACAGGAAAGATAGACTATTGGTAATAAACATGATGCCGTTTTACAGTTATTGTTCCATTATAACGAGAACGAATACAATACAATTTACCTGAACTCAAAGACACTATCAAAATTTCGGACTATATCCTAGAAAGCTGATTTAAAAGATCATCTACAAGACCAAATAATATTCATGAAAGTAGTTGGAGGTAGGCCATTGTGATTTGTTTTTAAGAAACCTGTGATCCTGGACAAATCACAGGTTCTTTCATCAACTATATGATCAATGATAATCAGAAAGGAACAGAAATATGGACAAATCAAGATTTCAAATGGAATAAATGGCTGCAGAATAATACAACAGTATTCGAGGGGAAACCATTTTATTTATCAACCTAATCCACCTGGTTAGGTGGGTTAGACTGATAAACCTTGCCTCTTCCCACCTTGTCTATAAACTAGACAAGGTGGGAAGGGAAGGGAACTCCGATGGCAGTCTCCGTGGCGTAGTGGGAAGACTCTCGCCTGGAGTTCCGCGAACGCTTTGTCCTGGGTTCGTATCCTGACCAGGGAGGCTTTACTGGGTGCAAATCCTTAACTGTAGCCTCTGTTTAACCCAGCAGTAAAATGGGTATATGGTTGTTAAGGAAGTAATTATCAAAAGAAGGCACCAAACTGGGAAGGCTATGTAGCACCATCAAATGTGTGGGATAATCAGAGGGCACTAAATATCACCAAGGATGCCAATACGAGAACAGAAATGCATAAGGCGAACGATATCAAAAGTATCCAAGTCACCAAGAATACTATTGAGAGACAAGCGACCGCGAGGGGCAGTCGGAAAACAAGACACACGCTCGTCCCGGAACTCAGGACATTCAACAAGGATATGCATGACCGTAATAGGGACAATGCAATTAGGACAATAAGGAGCAGGGCGGCGCTCCATCAAGTGACCATGAGTTAAGCGAGTATGGCCAATATGCAACCTCGCCAGGGCCGTTTCCCATCGCCAGTTACGGTGGGAGGAGGACGGCCACGAGAACACACAACTTTTAAGAGAACGTGGTTTGTTACCAGTAACAGATGACCAAGAAGCCTGCCAACGGGTAAGGATGGAGGAATAAATAACTGGGTCAAAGTAGAAATAAGGAATACCTTTACGAGAGATGGGACAAGAGCGGACAGCTTCCCTGGCGACAGCATCCGCATGCTCATTTAAAGAGACACCAATATGGCTGGGGAACCCAACAAAACTCAACCGACTTAAACTTACTGTGAACAAGAAACAGCCAATGCTGGATCTCGACAACCACTGGATGAACCGGATTAAAGGAACTGAGAGCCATGAGGGCACTACGAGAGTCAACAACAACTACAAAGGAAAAGTGACAACGAGAGAGCAGGAGACGAAGAGCATAAAGAATAGCATAAAGATCCGCTGTGAAGATGCTAGTCTCCGGAGGTAAGCAACTCATATAAGTGTGATCAGGAAAAACGACAGAGTAGCCAACACCGTCCGCAGACTTAGACCCATCGTTAAAGACGGAAACGGAGTGGGAGTGAGAAGAAAAGTGCTCAAGGAAAAGGCGTTTTAGAACCGTAGGACGGGTAAAAGCGGTAATAATGTGGGTCAAGGATGTACAAAACTGCGGGAGGGGGACCCTCCAAGGGGGCAAAGAAGGAACAACACGAGGAGAAATATTAGAAATACGAATGGAAAGAGAATCCTGTAAGTGAGATAACCGGACAGAAAGAGGGAGGTGGTGAAGAGGAACAGGAACCACAGGAGGGGTAAAAGTTAAAGCTCGACAGAGGCGAGAGGAAGGATGTTGCAATGACCGTGCAAGATAGCGAAGACAGTAGTGATCACTGCGGTCCTGGAGAAATAGGAAGCCAGTGTCAACATACAAGCTGAGGACGGGAGTCGAACGAAAGGCACCAGAACTGAGGCACAACCCAGTATGGTGCAAAGCATCAAGACAACGAAGAGTAGTAGGAGAAGCAGACGAGTAAGCAGGGCAACCATAATCGAGCTTAGAAAGGACGAGAGAGGAATGTAAAGCAAGGAGAGTGCGCCTATCCACTTCCCAAGAAGTATGGGACAATACCCGAAGGAGCGTAAGGCCCTTAGCCCTTAAACTGCGCATGGCGTATATATACGCCCTGAGTAACATGTCCCACGGTGCGCATGGCATATATATACGCCATAGGGTGCCAGGCCCGATTCAAATGGCCCGCGGCTACACGGGGTTAACATTAGCTTTCTCAGGGCTCTTGTAAACAGACGGCATTTTTTTTAAAAATCGTGGGCAATATTCTCAGGTGTGAGAGGCACAGTACTGTTGGAGCAACCAAGGCTGGCGCATGCAGCATGAGCGAGCAGCATTGCTGTTCAGCTTGTGACCACAGCATCGCCGAAAAATGTCAAAATAAATATATAATTGCTATTATTTAGCGATGACAATATTACAGATGACCCGTCTGTGATATAAATAACCAGTGTTGTGATAATAGCAGGATTGTTGTAATAATTAGCGCTGTAGGAGGAGTGATGCTGAGAGACGGAGGGAGACAGCATCGTTTACTGACTGTGTGGCCACCTGATATTGTTTACATTCACCATACCAGCTCATTGGTTCTCTATGGTAAACACAAATGTAGATACTTATATATAATGTGTGTATTAGTGTAATAACAGCAAAAGGGTTATGTTGGGAGGAGCCATTTGGGTGACGGAGGTGACGTCGTCTGCACGATTTGTCTAGCTGTTTAGACGGTGGCCACTATGCTCTTTGGGCGCACTACAAGCTTAGGTGTACAGTTACGGTGCATAAAACAAGTAGATATTTATATATAATATGTGTATATAGGGTAATAACACTGCAAACAGTATTGTTGGGGGAGAATGTTTAGTGCGTGTGACCTTGAATGAGTGAGGGAGCCGCCAGCTGTGTTATTACCCTATATATAATATGTGTATATAGGGTAATAACACTGCAAACAGTATTGTTGGGGGAGAAAGTTTAGTGCGTGTGACCTTGAATGAGTGAGGGAGCCGCCAGCCGCCAGCTGTGTTTAGCGACCACTCTTAGTGCCTGAACTAACTATATCAGCTTAGCAGTACAGTTGTGGTGAACAAAATATATACATACTTATATATAACGTCTGTATATGGTGTAATAACACCACAAATGGTATTGTTGGGGGAGAAAGTTTAGTGCGTGTGTTGAGGGAGTGGCAGCGAGTGGCTGGCTGGTGTGTGGCGGTAACTCTTCGTTGCTTTTCGACTCTCAATACCAACTTAGTGGTTCGTTATGGTGACCAAAACATGCAGATACTTATATATAACCTGTGTATAGAGTGTAATAGCAGCAAAACTATTTGTTTATTGTTTTATAAACATAATAATAGAATCACAAATATGCACACCATACTTTTGAGTATAGCGATTATTCACCACTTTTATTATATAAATATATTACAATACACACTATTGAATAATATTACTGAAAAAAAATAAAACAAAATCAATCGGAGACATTGAAACAATTAGGTAATAATATCTTTGTGCAACTCCCACCTGTCAGCGCGGGTGACGCTGACCGGCCCTGGCGACCGCTTTGTCAACGCCCACTTTTTGCCAGACTTCCTCGGTCAATTGCGCCCAAAATATGTCACCTACGATTTTTTTGTTATTTTTCCCGTGCTCAGGGGACACAAATTAACGTGTTTAGAAGACGAAAAAAAAATTTTGAATTTTTTTTTTCTTGTGCACAGGGGTGTAAATGTCCCCAGGACCCCTGAGCAGTGTAAGGGTTAAAGCACTCAACACGGAGATAAGAGATATGGGGAGACCAAGACAAACGAGTGTCAAAGAATAACCCCAAAAGCTTCGCGGAATAGGATGACCATAAAGTGATAAAGAGGGACGAAGAATGACCCGTTTCCGAGTAAAAGTAATGGCACAAGTCCTAGTAGTAGAGAACTTGAAGCCATGATCGGTGGTCCAAGACGACACGGCATCAATCGCAAGTTGAAGCTGGCATTGAAGGAGAGGCGAATCATCACCCCTGACAGCAAAGGGTAAGATCATCGACATAGAGAGCGGAGAAGACGCCTGAAGGAAGAGAGGAAAGAAGACCAATGAGGTCAACCAGAAAAAGAGTTGTGCTCAGAACACTACCCTGGGGCACACCTTCGTATTGCTGAAAAGAGGCAGAGAGAGCGGTACCAAGCCTCACCTAAAAAGAAACGACAAGAGAGAGGAAGCTGCGGAGAAAGAGAGGGAGATGACCACGAAGGCCAGAAGAAAGAAGCTGGGATAGAATATGATAGTGCCAAGTGGTGTCATATGCCTTTTCTAGGTCAAAAAGGAGGGCAACAACGGAGCCCTTTGCAGCAAAAGCAGTACGAATATAGACCTCCAAGTTCACCAAGACATCTGTTGTACTGCGGCACTTGCGGAAACCAAATTGAGGAGGGGAGAGGAGGTGATGGTGTTCCAGGAACCACATCAGACGAACGTTAACCATACGTTCAAAGAGTTTGCAGACACAACTTGTGAGGGCAATTGGGCGAAAGTCCTTAGTGGATGTCCCCAGAGACCCCGGTTTGCGAACAGGGAGGACAACGGCATCGAGCCAGTCCTCAGGGACTGACGACGACTCCCAGATCCGATTATACAGACTCAGTAAATACTGAGACGTACACGGAGGGAGATGGTGAAGCATCTCATAATGAATGCCCTCGGAGCCCGCCGCCGTAGAACCGCAGAGGGCCAGAGCAGAATGAAGTTCAGAGAGAGAAAAGGGTTCATTATAGGGAAGCCGAAGACGAGTGCAGAAATCTAAGGGACGAGATTCAAGGACAGGCTTATGAAGAAGGAAA
Organism: Procambarus virginalis; assembly: GCA_020271785.1. NCBI lineage: Eukaryota > Metazoa > Arthropoda > Malacostraca > Decapoda > Cambaridae > Procambarus > Procambarus virginalis. Next base: position 57,853 of record WNGS01147732.1, on the reverse strand, counting down.
GATTGGGGAAGATGAAGACCAGAGCTAATGGAAGAAAAGTGGGAACCCAGTTCGGTAGGAACCTGCAATGGGTCCGCCACAAGAGTACCACAGAGGTGAAGGACCGGTGAAACATCAGGAATGAACTTACCCGCTATCTTGCGGACACGCTTCCAGATCTGTGGCAGAGGAGTTTCGGACGTAATGGTGGAGATATAAGATGCCCAACATTCACGTTTAGCCATACCGATGGCCCTACGGGCCACCGCACTTGCCTTCCAAAAGAAAAGAAAAGAAATGGCCATCTGCCGACGCGGTGTCTTTTCTAGGCTGCACGCTTACAGCGGACAGCCCGAGCACAGTCTGCATTCCACCAGGGAACACACTTCCGTGGACCCCGAGAGGAAGAGTGAGGAATAGAGCGGGGGGCAGATTCGAAGACAATGTCATGAAAAAGGAGGAGAGAGCAGCACTGAGGGTAAATAGGTTCCAGTCCGCTTTAGCAAACTGCCACCTAGGGAAGGAGAGGGGAGGGTGAAAAGAGAAAAAGGTAACAAGGATTGGGAAATGGTCACTGCCATGGAGGTCATCAAGAACCTGCCACATGAAATCCAAGTAAAGAGAAGACGAGCAAAGAGAATGATCAAGACAGGAAAGGGTACGAGACCGAGAGTCCAAATGCGTGGGCTCACCAGAATTTAGAAGAGACAGGGAAGAAGAGAGGATAAACGGCTCAAGTAGGCGACCTCGGGTGTTCGTCAGAACATCACCCCAAAGGGAATGACGACAATTGAAATCACCCAGAATGAGCATAGGCTCCGGCAAGGAGTCCAGTAGGTGTTTCAGATCAGGAAGAGAAAGCGGGACACTCGGGGGTTGATAAACGGAACAAATGATGTACCATTTCCCCACAAAGATACGATCAGCAGCAGAACAATGGAGAGGCGAAGGAAAAAGTAAGGGGACAAAGGGAAAATCAGAGCGAATCAAGAGAGCAGAAGAGTTAGGAGCCCCAGCAACAGCTGGGGGAAAGGAGAGAAAGGAATAGCCACGAAAGCGACCAGGACGAGCATCAAGCATCAGCTCCTGGAATCAGACATAAAGGGGCGAAAACCATGAGATCAGAAGTTGGAGTTCAAGGAAATTGGCGTAATAACCTCGAACGTTCCATTGAAGGATAGACATCGATGAGAAGAGAAAGGACAACAACAGAGAACAAGGAAGAAACAAAGGCGAAAGAGCAACATAACACGTTAAAGAAGAACAGGGTCGGGGCCAGGGTCAGCAAAGTCAGGGTTAGGGGGGCATGGGTAAACTGAGCAAAGACGGAGGGAAGGAAGCGGGAGAATAGACCAGAGGCAGACGGGCGGGGTCCGGAGGAGGAGGAGGAGGAGGAAGAGCAGGAGACAACCGAGAGGAGCAGTCAAGGACAGCAGCAGGAAGAAGGGGAGGAGAAAGAGGGGAGCGCACCTCAGCAAGGGCAGCAACCGAGAGGGAAGCGGGGGCCAAAGAAATCTCCATAGCAGGAACAGGGGGCACAACAACCGAAACAGGAGGGGAAGGAGTGATAGAGTCAGAAGTAGGGGCCCGAGGAAGAAAGCGAAGCCTTCTTACCCGCCGGGGAGGAGGAAGGAGAGGAGCCAGGCTTACGCTTCTGACTTAAAGAGACAGGTGTCCCAGCAACTACGTACTGGGCAACGGATTCCAGGGTCTCAACAGGAGAAGCTGAACGAGAGAGCACACGACGGCCATTAGGAGAGCGATGGACATCAGCCTGCACTGACAGGTGGTGGGGACAGTCAATAGACGGAGGAGAAGGATGGGAAGGAGGATCGGAGGGAGACGAGGAACAAGACACAGGAAACATGACAGACCGGGTAGAAAGAAGGGGAACCCCAGACAGAGGACCAGGAGGGGGACCCATCGGGACAGAACTCAAAGGTACAGAGGAGGGGGAAGTGGGCGTATCGGGGTCCAAAGCCCGGAAACGGTCGTGAGTCTGAGGAAGGTGGGAAGGACGAGGTGAGGAAGAGTGCAACACGCGAGCACAAGAGACATTAGCGTAAGGCAGGAGCCGGCGAACCTGGCGCCTCGCCTCAGGAAAAGACAAACGCTCCCAGTGCTTCAAGCTGAGGACGGTTCCCTCAAGCTTGTAATGGATACACGCACGGGAGAAGGTAGGAGGGGCCTCACTGCAGTTGAGGCAAGGAGCCTGGGGAGAAGTGCACTCCGACTTAGAGTGACCTTCGCCCCCCACACAAATGACAGAGAGAGACAGTCCCAGAGCAGCGGAGGGCACCATGCCCAAACCCCCAGCACTTGTTACAGATCCTAGGAGAAGGAATGAACTCCTGGACAGAGCACCTGGCACCAGCAAGAATGACAGAGGGTGGAAGGGTCCTACCATCAAAGATAATCTTCACAACCCGAAGGGGTTGACGACGACGACCACGAGGGGGACGAGTAAATGAGTCTACCTGGAGGACAGAATGGCCTTAGGCATCAAGGATATGCCGAATATCATCATGGAAGTCCTGCAGATTCCGAACACCGGTCGCAACATGGGGCGGGAGAAGAATAGTGCCAACACTGGCATTCAACCGAGCATTCTTTGAGACCCGAACTGGGATCTCGCCAAGGCAGGATAAGGCAGCCAAGCGGGAAGCTGCATCCTGAGAAGGAGCAGCAACTACACGTGTACCGAGACGAGTGGAGTTGAAGGTAACAGAGGCATCCACGGAATCAACAAGATGCTGATGGAGGGAGAAATCGTGAGGAGGCGCAGAATCAAGAGGAAGGAGATCAAAGTATTCGGGCCATGAAGCGGGACTAAACAAGGCCTGATACGTATCAGTATGGGAAGGAATCGAGCAAGTGCGGCCGATCGAGCAAGCGCTCGAGGCGCAGTAGTCACAACGAGAGACTTAACAGCGCCAGGGGACGAAGTGGTCACCACTGGGGGGCTTGCAGGTCGACCCAACCACAGAGGAGGGAGGGGAGCTGGGGGAAGAAGTCAGGAGGGTCAAAGGAGGAGCAAGGTCGAGGCCCAACGCAGCGGGGGCTACAGAGCTCGGTCTTCCAATACAGGCCAACTCGGGGGCTTGGTCGCCCACCCCACGAGCCTGAGAGGGTACAACAGAAACATTCAATGACACAAATACGAAGAGTGACAAATTCATCCACGAATGTGCCCCCACACCCACCATGGAGCCACAATTAGAGGCAGAACACCCAACAAGAAGCTATCGCCGATCATGCCGGGGCTTCCTAGGGGTGCATCGTGAGTATACGCTCCACAAACGCCACCTAAAGAACCGTCAGTCCGTCGAGATCGGGTTCAGTGACGAAAGGGGGATGCACAATAAAAGGTTCCCCTCGCTCTCGACGTTGGGTACTACAGTTCTACAGGTGCAAGAGTATACCTACTCAAGCACATGGGCGTCAAAATAGAAAAAGTCCAAAGGAATAACCAAAACAAGCAAAAGGTTGGCAGGAAACGAGAAGCAGATAGGAGAAGAGGGGGGAGAAAAACGAAACAGAAGGAAAAGGAAAAGTCGTTCAGCACAATTAGAGAGGACAGCAACAGGAGCACAAGGCCACAAAAGGACAGAGGACCATCCGAAGGAACATCACACTCCGGCAGCCGCCCACTAAGTCCCCCTCACGGCATCAACGAGCTGAACTGGGAGGGGGAAACTGGTTGTTAAACGATTCTTTGTGGGGGTCATAGTCAAGGGAACATAGGATTAAGGACTTGCCCAAACCGCTATGAGTACTAGTGTCTGTACAAGAATGTAACAACTCTTGTGTATATAATATATATATATATATATATATATATATATATATATATAATATATATATATATTATATATATATATATATATATATATATATATATATATATATATATATATATATATATTATATATATATATATATATATATATATATATATATATATATATATATATATATATAAGGACAAGAGAGTGTGTGCCAACAATAGGCTGACTGAGTATACTAAAATTCAGGTTTACAGAGCCTGTGTCCTGAGCACTCTCCTTTATGACAGTGAGTCTTGGACACTCCGCGCCCGTCAGGAAAGACAGCTGAATGCCTACCACATGCGCTGCTTTCGACACATCTTGGACATCACCTGGCAGGACAAGGTGATAAACAACAACGTCTTCGGGAGAGCAAGAATCACCAGCATGTACACAATGCTGAAACAGAGACGAATGCGCTGGCTCGGGCACGTTGTGCGAATGGGCGACGGCAGGATCCCCAAGGATCTCCTGTATGGAGAGTTGATGCAGGGAAAGCGTCCAACAGGCAAGCCCCAGCTATGGTACAAAGACGTATGCAAGACGGACCTGAAAGCCATGGACGTCGATCTTGCGATATGGGAGACACTGGCTGCCGACCGTTCAGCCTGGAGGCAGTCTGTTCAAAGAGGTCTCTCCAAGTTCGAGGAGTCACTTGCCAAGGAATCGGAGGCAAAGAGACAGAGAAGGAAAGCCGGTAGCCAGGAAAACAGACAATTTTACAGGAACTTCTTTTCCACAGCTCATAAAACAGAGGAAAGGGTCCTGAAAGATATTGTTAATAGAAACGTTATCCTACAGACAAAAATCAAAAGATACAATTGACGATTACTATAAAAACCAAGAAAACGGCCAACCTACTCTTGAGAAACTCTCCAGACACAAAGAAGAACGCTTTAAAAGAGACTAATGTCGTCTATGCCTTCAAATGCCCACTTAGGGACTGTAAGCCTCAAAGAATTCAGTATATAGGCAAGACAACAAATCTCTTTCCTGGCGATTAACGATGCATAAGCAACAGGGCTCCATTAAGGAACATATAATCTCTTCCCACAACCAGACCATCACCAGAGAAGTCTTAACAAAAAAACGGAAATCATCGATAGATACAGCGATAGCAGGCGGCTTGATATCTGCGAGGCACTACACATTAAGAAGTCGACACCAGCAATCAACAGCCAATTAACTCACAACTATATTCTACCCACTTCAAGACTCCGCACCAATGTAGAAGCATCAAGAAATATGGACCAATTGGCCCTTTGCAGTTACTTCCATTTTCCTTTTAACTTACAAAAATACCCATTGTTTCATGTTCTGTCTTGTGTTCAAAGTTTGTTTCACCTCATCCAAAACCATTGTAACATGTCACCTCACCCAAATGCAGGTATAAAAAAGAAAGTCAAAGCTGTTTAAAGAGTGTGCACGAAGAAACAGCAAAAATCAGAGAAGAAAAATGGCTCGAGTGGTGTGCCAAGCTAAATCAGCATACGTCCTTGGGCGACATCTGGAGGCAGATCAACAAGGCCAAAGGAAAATCGCCTCCTGCTCCACCGCACCATGTTCATCCAGAGCAAGAAGCAGAAAGGCTAGCAAATCTATTGCTTCAAGAGGCAGTTCCACTCAACTTCCTCAAGCAACTCTGACTCACCAACAAAGACTTCAAGCAGCAAGATGGAAAAAAATAGATGATGCTTTAGCCTTACCTGACGAACTAGACCAACCTTTCAATCTAAAAGAACTCAGAAGTGCTACAAAAAAAAAAAATACAGGCCGCGAGGACATAATCACTTACAACATGCTGGCCAAGCTAGGAGAAAAGGGTGAAGAAGCCTTTTTGAATCTCATCAACAGAGTAAGGGTGACAAGAAACCGATCACTCTCTTGGAACAGTGCAATTATAGTTCCCATTCCAAAACCTAAAGACCCAGGAAATCCAAGACCCATCTCATTACAAAGCTGTTGGACAAAACTGCAGAAAGAATGGCCCTTAATCGAATTGAATGGAAAGCAATCCACTACACCAAAATATGTTGCTTACAGAAAAGGTGTGGGAACCACAGAATGCCTTCCTCCCTCTGGATAAAATCAATGAACAAACCTGGAATCCTTATTTTTCTAGACCTTTGAAAAAGCCTTCGAGTTAGCCAGTGCTCCAGCTACACTGTGCTGCTCGTGGAT